>VZDJ01000038.1:521400-583483 GCA_008694505.1 Cyanoderma ruficeps | reverse complement strand
GGCTTATTTTAGCACTGAAAATATCTGTTTATTTCTTCATGTCATCTCTGTGAACTTTGAGGAACCAGAGCTGTAGTTAAAGACAACACACACCCAAGTGCAAGTTACTTCTGTTCTGTCTGTGTGTGCAGATCTCCTGATCCTCCCTCTGCTTTCTCTCCCACTATTCCCTCAGCTGGAAGTGAACCCTGGCTGCATTAGCACAATATTCCTCGGGGCAAGAGCCAGTAAATAAAGTTTATTAACATCCCTCAGCGCTGACTTCAAACCACTGTGGGCTCTCACTGGCCCGTGGGCTGATCTCACTGCTCCGGCTGCTCATGCAGGAATCTCCACCTGACCACTCTTTTGTACCAGAAAATTAATGGCAATCACACCTTGAATTTTTCAGTCAACTGATACTTAGAAACTACTGACAAAAGGCCACTTCTAAATTACTCTGATGGCAACTTTCTCATTACACAAGCTGTGTAAAGCTGGTTCCAGCAAGCTCTTTTAAATTATAACCCACACCACACTTACTGGAGACAGGTTTTCTGCTGAATTTTCCTGCTTAAGCTCCACGGTACAAACTGCTAGAGACTGGTTCCAGGTAACTTATTAAACACCACAGCTGATATATGTGAAATGGCTTTCCCAACCATCTTAACCTTTTCTGACCTTTCCTGTCCTTGTCAGTGGCCACACTGAGTGCCAGCCCTGGTCTCTGGGTGTACTCAGTGCTTTATCTCTCTCAGCAGTGGTGCAGGGCCACACAAATTGCTGTAATGTGCCATTTCCTGACATTAAGCCAAAAGGGGAAAAGTGAAGGGCAGGATTCCTCATGCATTTTTGCACTGTTTTGAATGCAAGCCATTAAACCAGAAAAATTAGGGTAATATTAACTTAACCAACTGAGATTTTTAACTTGGTATTTCATTCCAGCAACCTCGCTGCTTTATAAAAAATGTAGTTCACTAGTGATCTACAGTCAAGGTATGCAATAACCATGCTCAGGTCCAAATCTTGTAGGCTGTAGAGAAGTCTTAGGACACTAAGACTGAGTAAGTGGAAATCTCTCATGCTTCCAAGGAGAAAAAGGATTTTGAAAGCATTACATCATTTTTTGGAGTAAGTGTTCTTTTGAAAATAAGTACTAAAAATTTAATCCTATGATCGATGCAATTCGGTTTTGAACAATTAATGTCTCCTATGAAATAGCTGCTGTTTTCAGCTTGAAGCCCATGTATTTTAACTGTGTGTCAGTAACACGATTTATCATAGAAGGATCTGTGAAAAGCCAAATACTCATTCTGCCAATAGCAGCAGCGTTTTGCAGTCCAGCAATGGCCTCACACTCACAAGCTGTGGAGGACAGACCTGGCTGTGATCCCTCCCTTCACTCATACCCCTTTAACCTCCTGTTTTCTTCCTCTTTCTGCTTTTAAATGGAGCTTAAAGTGACTCTTGATCCAAATATTACATGTAAACCTTAGCAGAGAACATTTAGAAGTGGTAATTACGAACCATTTCCCTCGATAATTAGCTTATAAAAAGGTGTATTTTTAATGTGGATTGCCAAACTCTCCACTAATCATCTCACACCACTTCCCCACAGTAACAATTATTGAAAAACAGTTTAAAAACGCATAAACAAGAGCGTTTAGCACTCATTTACTTCAGACCAAACGCCAATAAAACCTCAAGACACTGCGGACCGGCTGCAAAAATCCAAAAATCAGAAATCCAAAGCAAAGGAACGGCTGGGGCTGGACTGGAGCTGCCTCAAATGTTTGTTGCTCTCCCCACTCTTCCCGGCTTTCCAGGACTTCCACCTCCAGCAGCACCAGGGAAGGAAGCCCGGCCTGCCAGAGCACACTGGGACAGCCAAGAACTTCTGTGTTTATCCTGCTCAGTGGTTCACACTGAGGTCCTGCGGCCCTTTCCCATCTCCAGCCCACCTGGAAAAATAGGTTGAGAGTTTCCTGCAGCTCTGGCTTTGTCCTGGGAAGAGCAGCAGTGCTGCCTCTGCTCGGGCTGAGGCGGGGAAGGTGGAGGGAGCTGAAAGGCAGCTCTATATCCAGTACACACACAGCAATTTGTTACTGTGAAAAACCATCTGTTTCTCGGTATTACAATCCTCAGAGGGGAAATTATAGCTAGCGTTCAACATAAAACATCAATTTAAACCATCAACTATTCATAATTTCAATTCTTTATTGGAAACCAAGGACATAAATGTCAGGGAATAAAGCAATATTTCTTTTATTAACTGTTCCATTCATCTGGCTATTAAATAAAACCAGGACCTTAATAAATAGCATTAGCCTTTGTACTGACAGCCACCCCAACTAGCACCATAATTCTAAATAAAACGCATTATATTTCTAGTTTTAAAGTAAAAATCGGGATTTAAAAGCGTTTCAAAACATATGCATAGAGTATTTTTGCAGTGTTGCTGCTCCCGTGTAGTTAAATGCTTTAACAAACAATACTGACCAAATACCTCCCCCCGTATTTATCTGCAAGTTTCCAGTCAACCACCTCCCTCCCGATGACATTCTACAACATTAACATTACTAAAGAACAGAAAGGATTCCAGCACTGATGCTGCTGCCTGCCTGTTGCCAAATGGAATTATTCATTTAATCCCCTGCTCCCAGATACGACGCCTGCTACGAAAAATAATAACAATAGTAGTAACATGAAAAAGGAGTGGGTGGATGGAGAGTGGGAGAAAGGAAGAATGGCAGAGACGGGGAATGTGTTCTTCATACAGCCTGTCATCACCCATTACTAATGGCACAAAAGTCTGTATTTATGTTGACAGTTATAGAGTATTTCTGCAGTTTGGTATTTAAGAGTTACACACAAAAATCCTGGAGTCCAACAGCCCTGGACAGGGAGGGCGGAATCTGTTTGTAATTCTGTCGTGTGAGAAAGGGAGACAGAGCTGCATTTGCTGTGAGCTTGATGGAGAGCTGCAAAATTTAACTTTGTGTTATTAGATAAGACTATTGGGGAGTTTCCCTGCACCTTCGAGGAAAAGGAGAATTCTCTGAGAGCTGAGGAGTCCTGAGAAGTCCACAGACACACTATTAATGCTCAGATAATTGTCCATTATTCCTCCTTAAGAATAGCTCCCCTGCTCTTAGCACGACCAGCATGGGGTACTCAAGAACACCATTACAGGGGAAAGGAAGCACAACTGTAATCAAAACAATGATTACTATCACCTTCATTTAAATGCAGAGTGAGAAATGAATACAAAAATATTCACTTGAAAGTGAAAGGTAAGAAATTAACTTTTTCCCCATGGACATCAGAAACCTAACCTCAAAACCAGGAATTACTTGTAAATTTTTTACATCCCTTTAGAGCACACATTAGTTTTTCCTTCTGCATTTAAATGAAGGCGATGGTAATCATTGTTTTGATTACAACCGTGTCTCCTTCCACCCAAAATGGGGTTCTTAAGGACCCCATGCTGGCAATTCTAAGAGCAGGAGAGCTGTTCTTAAGAAGGAGTAATGGACAATTATTGCAAGTGTTAGCAGTGAATCCATGGACTCTATTGGTCCCCCCATCTACTTAATGCCACATCTCCTTACAATTCCTCCCAGCTCCACACACAATAAAACCCATCATGCCAACATTAAGAAAAAAACCAGCATGATTAAAATACAGTTGTCATCGTGGTTAAGATAAAAACATCTTTCTGCTTCTTGTAAGGTTTATTTATGAAGATGGAACCAGGAGCGTGAAGTCAGAATTGGAGCATTACAATGAAGTTCATACAGAGTTTTTGTCTCTCCTGATAAATCCCCGAACTCACCTCCCATCCCAGGTTCAGCACATCTCGTGCTGTCTTCAGTCATTTCCACCAGCCTTATATCATTTTACCTCATCTTTATTCTGTGTCCTGGCAAATGGCCACCACCACCTCCTCCTCCTGCTCAGTTGGCACCACCCTGTCCCACTCCTGGCCCTGCAGTCTGTCCCAGTTCACTGTGCCTGGGCAGACTAAAAACTTCCTTACACGTGGAAAGCTGCCTTCCAAATACCTGCCCCCTGTTTTTGATGGCTCCCCAGCTGACCACGGCGGGACTGAGTTCTGCTGAGGAGGGATTATCAGCAATATCCTGGTTTGGGGACGATGCTCAGACTCTTACAGCCTTTGTTTTGTTCCACCAACCCCAATCCCACCCACTTCCCAACATTTCCCAAACATTTCCCAATTGCAGAAGATACTGCTATTCTACATCCCCAAACAGTCAGAAATTGGGCTACTGAGGGCAAGTAATGCTCAGGCTCATGAGTCAGAGTTAAGCACCAGCCACAGGGTTAAAACAGAGTATTATAATCTGAGGAATTGCTGTGGTACTGTCCCAGGGAGAACTGACACCCACCAGAGCTGGGCTTTTCCTTCAGGTAGCTCCTCCAAGCTTTGTGATACCTGATTGTCAAATCTCTTATGCAAGCACTGGGCAGCAAATGATACTTCAGGAATTGTCAGCATGTCTGGTTATCCCAGTTTAATAAGATACTTCATTTCCTTACAGTACCTCCTGCTAGCATTCCCCAGAAAGTTATCAATTCTGCCCTCCCACCCCTTGTCTTCATCAATTATGATCAATGAGCTCCTGAATAAATGCATACACATCCACAGGCCAGCCAGGGCTGCAATACACACAGTCAGGACGGATTTACATCAGTGAATTCCGTAAATCCAATCACAGTGTCAGTAGCACCACCACAGACTTGACTCTGCACATTTTGAAGGAGTAAAAATCAGGGCAATCAAGTTCTGTCACACCTTGTTACTGCTGCTCTCAGGTCTGCTGGCATGTATTGAGCACAGAGCTGGGCAGAGCCCTGGGATCCTGCTCACAGTGGGGATGCCCTGTGCAAAATGCACAGTGAGATGGACTCAGGGGGAAAGGGGCCAAAAAAAGGGGAAGGTTTGTTTCAGACATCAAGGGTTTAAAAAATGTACTCCGAAATTTAGATACCTGTAGGAAACAAAAGCCTCTAGTCGTAGCCAAAAGCAGAGAACAAATATAGGAGCTTTTCTAGTGGGAATTTATTCTGAACTCCAGATGAGGAAGAGTGGGGAGAGGGTTTTGTGAGACACACACAGCTCAAAACAACAGAGTAACAAATTCACAAAACTGGTAGATTGAGTGAGAGAGGACACAAACCTAAAGGGGGAGAGAAGTTAAGCAAGAGCTTGGCAGAAATTTAAATTGCAGCAATTAAAAACACAGGTCCAAACCTCAAGGAGAAGGAGTGTGAAAAGGGCCCAATGGCTAAAGCAAAGCTCTTCCCTGACCTCAAATAAAAGGGATGAAACACTTGGGTGAGACTGCCAAAGGCAAGTATAAACATACAGCACAAACATTTGGAAATGAAATCAGGGGTGTTCCAACACGGAAGGGGAGAAAACCGGCAAGAAATCCAATCAGCAGCAAGAAACACATTTTATAAATAAAGGAACAGTGGAATGACAAGCAAAGGGACTCCTGGCAGATCATACAGTGGGAAAGGGACATCAAGAGCACAAGGGATGTCTTTTTACATCAGCTTTTACTACAAAGCCTGTCAGTAGATGGATAACATGAGGCGAGGAGGGAAGGGTTTCAAACTTTATCTGGAACAGATTACAAAGATGTCAATTAAGGGGTTTAGGTATTTTCAGACTGGCTTGGCTTCATAAACTTTGTCACTGTGTGTGCTGAAAAACTGGCATATTATTCAAGACATTTGCTGTTACCTTTAAAAGAACCTAAAAAGGCCAAATATACAGCACATTTTGAAAGTGGCAGAAAAAGGAGCACAGGACAGAGAGGGCTGGCCACTTCCTCAGAAATAAAGGTTATAAGCACCTAGAGGAAACCCCATAGGTAGCTCCAAACTGTCACAAAAACAACTTGTTAAAGCAACTGATTTCCTTCCTTGAGATGCTGAGGAGCTTGAAGGACTGAGGAAAAACCAGGAAATGCCACAATTTGAATTGAGGGAGGCTTCAGTGAGGTCTTGCTCAGCACACTCTGAAGGAAGGTAAGGAAACCTGCTCTGGACCACAAAGCAGCACCCAGTGAGAAGTTATCAGCAGGTGTTTATCAAACTCTTTGATGTGCAGGGAGAGGTTCTTGGAGTGTCTGGCCTGGATCTCTCCCACTCCACTGTCCCCAATAACCTTGTGACAGATAAAGTTATTTAATCTGCAGAGAACAGGAGCCTGGCGTGTACAGCAACAGTGACAGATGAGGGGGATTACAATTCCAAGGGAACTTCACAAACTGAAAAAAAATCAACATAAACCCCAACAAGCACAAACCCCCCTAAGATTCAATATAAATGTCTAATGTAAAAGACTGCACTTGAGCAAGAACAACTGACTGCTCAGCAGTTTTCAAAAAAAAAAAAAGCAAAAGTAGGGATAATGCTGGATCACAAGTTGAACATGACTCAACAGTGTCCTTCTGTTTCAAAGGAGGCAGATATCGTTCTGAGAAGAGCAAACCCACACAGAAGGCCAATAAGATGTGAAATAATTCTTCTGCTCTAGTGAGTGTTGGACAAAATCTTCCAGCTGAGGCCTTGCTGGCTTTGCGTATTGCATTTCAAAACTGATATCGCTCAATGTGAGAAACTCCAGAGCAGTGGAAATCAGAGAGAGGCCCAGGAAGCTTCATCTGCAGGCAAGGCAAGGCAGGAGGGCAGCTCAGCCTGCTCAGGAATCAGGAAAATGAAACCAGCTTCCCTGGCATGAGCACAAACCAGGCAAAGAAGGAACAGGGGCAGTTCTGTGATGCAGGAGAAACTGGATAACAGAGCACAGGATGCTTCAAAATAATCTCTGGTTAAAATCATCAAAAGAATGTTGGTTTGGGAAAGAGGAAATGATGGAGAAGATGGGATTTCAAATAGAAGACATTGCTCCAAAGAGGCAGGTGGCAACGTGTTCTCCATGTTATGGATGGAGCACAGGGAAAGGGACTAAGGCTCCACAATGGGGCTGATCTGTCATGGAAAATAAAACCACCAGAAACAATCGTCTGTGAGCCTCCATCAGCATGGGAATTAATGGGAGGTTAAGCAAACATCTCCTAGGTACAGCTGATGGGTCATCTAACCTGAGTTCTGTCCAGCTTTTCTCCAGAAAAATCAAGCTGAGCCTCCATTTGACACACGTGGTAATACAAGGTGCCGGTTCCTCACTGCTCACCCACAGCAAAGTGTTCTGCACACCCTCAACATCCCTGGGCAGCTCAGGCAATAGAAACACCAAAACAAGCAGCCCAAAACTTGCAGACACCTTTTTTTTCTGGACTTTGCTAAAAAGCCTTGCAGAAAAGTCCATCAGAAGGATGAACCTAACTTCCCCTCTGCACAGAAACGCTTAAACACCCAGAATTATGGAGCAAGGTTCTCTTTTCTTGATTCCTACTCACTCCCTATATTGGTGTTTCCAATTTCCACCACTAAAATGAAAGTTAATTCCTCAAGCACAAGATGAAGCTCATTTATTTTCTCCCAAATGCACCTTTTTAAAAGCATTTCACATTGCTTGGAGGAAGCCTTTATATCCTAAAATTCATCACCGTGATGGGAGGGTTGCAATTTCTTTGCTCAAACAGGAATGACTTCTTTTTTTAATTGGAAGGAAAAAAAATGAATTTATTTGTTTTGAAAGCATTAATGTTTTGAATCTGGCAGGGAAAACTCTCTGAACCTATTTGCTCTCAGCTAAGCAACAAATAATTTGGACTTGGAGCTGCAGTCACGTACGGGGAAGATGCAGTGGAAGAATATGCACTTTTGGCAGGAATCAAGGCCATTAAGGAGTGGGAAGCTTCATGCTTCTTTGATACTTTCTACATTTAATAAACCTGAAGTAAAGTTGAAACAATTGCTTCAGTCATACAGAAAGAAAATCAAGACTAATGGTGCATTGAATTCTAGGCACATTTTTTAGAATATTCCATTCAGGGAAAAAGGGACAGGTTTAAAAAAAAAGAAAAAAGAAAAAAAACCACTAGGTCTATTTTAAAGGTGGTTTTTGGTGTTGTTTTGTGTTTGTTTGTTTGTTTTGAAGTGGAAGAAGAAAATCACCTCTAATCTTCGACATTACATAAAACATGGTTTTCCACTCTGGTGTGGATAATGCATGTCCTTGTAGGGTGTGGGGACATCCCAAACAGCAAAATCTCATTTTCCTTTGCTTCCAACCTAGACCTCTCCAGTCAGTGTTCATCTCTCCCAGGACCAGCATTAGGAATAACAATATTTGCACAAAGGGCTTCTTTGGTCACTTTTTGTTTTCATTACCTTGATGTGACCTGAAGCTGCATGGCCAGAATTCACCTTGTGTCCTGCTCTGGTAAATCTGGGTGCCAGGCTATAAACCCCTCCTGTAGATAATTCTCATCGTGTGGATGGAAAACTGAATAATTTTAGAGACAACCGTAGTGAAGCTTTTGGAGAAACGACGCGTTTAGCACTAAAATGCATTTCAACACGATTTTATTGCACAATTGAAGAGGCTGTGAAAAGAACTAAACAAGAAGCTGACTCATGCACCTGTATAATGACAAGAAGAAGCTCCTGTTTGATTTCTGCATTTTGAGCCAAAGCATACAAAGCCGTAAAAACAAAGCAGCTCCTTGCAACAGGCTCCTAATGAAGCTGGGACCGTTCCTCCTCTCTCACTTTGCAAAGCTGCTTTCACAACCAAGCGTTTGGGATTCTGGCACACAACTCGCTCCAAACTATAAAATTCTGAGCATGATTTAACATGAAAATCTGAAGACATCACGGCTTTTGGAGGCTTCCTATGTGAAGCTGTAATTTCCTACCAGCACCTCGTTGGGAAAAGAGAGGCTTGTGATTCTTTACTCCTGCTCTGGTTCGTACAAAAAGAAGAATGGCCACGTTACTGGGGCTGTGTATTAATTCTCTCCACTTCCCCTTCCTCTCTCCCCTGCTGCTGGTTATTGTCATCACAGGCTGAGATAATACATGCTGGCATTTTTAGGAACACAAAAATATTTATAAAATCTGCCCTAATTACAGTCTCCCAGAACTACCTGCCTCCCATCCTTTCTCCCAAGACCTCTTTGCTAACTGGGGTTTCTGCATTTCCCAGGACCTTGTTCAGCACCTCTGGTGGTACTGCTAATGCTGCTGCGAAGAAAACTAATTTACCTGCTTTTTCCTTCCAAGAAAAAAAGCATTCAAGTCACTTTTAAACGCCAGAATAACAACAGCTGCTTTGTGATCTTGAAATGAGCACGAGAGATGCATGTAGCTCGCTGCAATAAAGCAGGGAGGAATAGATACCCCTACAAACTAACCCGCAGGTTAAAAGACAGGAATTTGAAGTCTTTGCTAACATACCAGCTTTGATCCTGAAGAACAAAAAAAAAAACAAACCCTGGTTTACAGAATATTAATAGATGCATCTTCCACGTGTGTAGGGAAGTGCTTTACTTGCCAGCACAAGGCAGCCAGCCTGTAACACGAACATCTGCGACTTTGGACCATGTCAAGTGTAATACGCAAAGAACTTTTTTAGGCAATGAATTAATAGCCAAGGAGAGACACTGGAGACTCATTGACTTATAAAATTCAAACACTCTAGAGAGCAAGAGCTTGGGAAAAAATAACCCCACAGCGAACCATGTGTCTTAGCCAACCTGAGCATTGAAGGCAGTGAAAATTTAACTTTAAGAGATCAGCACTCGTGCTGTAGGTTTTCCACATAAACTAAACTCTAAGAGATCAGTAACTACTGCTGACATAATGAGTCTGTCCCCAAAATCAGAAAAAAACCCCTTCCTTGGAATCATGCCCATTTTTGTAAAGCTCCTTCAAAGCAATTAAACCCACCCTAATTTGAGACCCACACAGGACGGGCCTGTAAAATGATGTTTCATTTGGTACTTCAAAGCAGAATATAGATACAGTTTCTAAAAGGACATAAGCTCCTGATGAAAGGAGTTGCTTTCTAAACTTTCATTCTCTTCCCTAATCAGCACCAAGAATAAGTGAAATCAGAGGTGGGGTCACTGCTCCAGGGAAGCCCCTTCCCAGAGAGAAAATCATTCCAGTGTACATAATCCAGAAAAAAACCTCATGTGACGACTCCAGGAATGCCTACAACCCCCTCCTATCCCAGCCAGTCTTTTTGTGAAAAGAGGATCCATTTAACAGAACATACCTACTATTTCTGAGCCACTCCAATTTCAAAAGGAAAAATAATACATTAATCTCCCGTGCGTGTGGTAGGACCTGGGAGGCCACTTAGGAATCTTTCCTGAAGAAAAGTGCTCTATAAATATAAAATATGTAATTGACACCTCAATGACCCTATCATGGGGAGCTATTGAGGGAAAGTCTCTTCTCCAGCTGCATGGAAGCAGTTCCCATCATCCTGTTTGGTACAGAAAGAGTGAGTTCTCATCATCAGTGAAAAGAATGTACTTTTTAGGAACATCAATTCAGAAATCTGCTTGACGACCTTTACGTTTTGATTATAATAGCCTTTTTGTAATTATATATACATTTTTATTGGAGTATTTAAAATGCTATTGAAGATGAGATGAACAGCAGTTAAAGGAGAATGAGATCAATATGGTTATCTATGCAGGAAATCAGACAACTTTTTTTAAGGCCTCTTTTTTTTTAACTTTCAGGGTTTGGGGTTTTGGTTTTTTAATTTAGCACAAGGAAATTTTTTGTTCCAAGCTACCTAATGTCACAAAATTTCCCGAATGGTACAGTTCCATATCACATAACAGAGAAGTACTTTATAAAACAGAACTGAAGAAGGAACCAGAAAAATAATTAATCCCATTAAAAGACCTTAGAAATGAGGCCCCTTGCAAACTGAGAAAGGAAGTGATGTTCAAACACAGGTTTCTTCAGCAGTAACAAAGTAATATACAAGTAATTAGGATTTTGCAGTTTATTGCTGCATGTCAGTATGTTAAGTACTTCCACTATAAATGCTCTCAGGATCACTAAAAAGATCTTTTCCACAAATGAAACACGTTTTAAAGTGAGCCTCCATATCACTGCTAGAAAAAAATCTGGTTGGCACAAGGACTGGGATTATACAGAAAGAGGAAAACTCCTACAAATTTCAACCGAAAAAGAAACATGATTTTAATAAAAAGGGGATTTGCTTGAGAAATTGTCCTTCTATCAGCAGTAAAAGTGCTGCAATTTTAAGATGTTGCTCAATCATTTTAAGATTTTAGGAAACTGTTTGAAAGTACTCTCTAATAAAAATATAACCAATAATAGAAGGATGTTGTAGCAACTAAAATGGTATTAAAATTGTGCTTTTGTTAGTTCTGAGTTAAGGAACAATGGCAGGATTAGCAGGAAACTATTACGAAATTAATCTGATTAATGCCTTATAAATAATGAAGCCGTACTTAAAAGGGTCCACAAGCTCCACCATGTCAGAACATGGGTCTAACACATGATGCAAGACTAAAAAGGAGGATATTTTCCCTACTAATTAAACAGCAAAAACTGAATCCTCCCAAAAAATCAAGTAAGAACAAACAGGGAAGGGGAAAAAAACAGTATGACTTGTAAAAACACAATAAAATTAACTGCAACCAACTCCACCCTCCCCATAATCAGTCTCAGAGGAAAGAGCAAGGCTTTATTCTTGTCGTGTTGCACACTATCACCATTTCTCCACACACAAATACCTCTTTCCCCCAATTCTTTTGTTAGAAGGATGTAAAACCCTTCTGAGCAGAGCACCAGCGTGGGCAGGAGAAGGACAGTCCCTCCACAAGGGACAACCAGTTTTGGGCACAGCCTTCATCCAGCTCTGTTCAAAGCCACAGACAAGTGGACAAAAATGCATTTTAGTTATTTTAGGTCCATTTTATGGCCCGTGGCAAAACCCAGTTAATTGCTGTTCGTGTCTTCCTTGCTAAAATAAGTCTAAAATCAGTGATTACAGTGATCATTCCAATTCCAGTGAAATGATAAAGCTGACAGACCAGTTTCCAGTCTGAATGCTGGTGCCAGTACTGAATGAATCTTGGTGGTGCTGTTCTGGCAGTTTGGCCCTGGCTCTAAAAAACCTACTTTGGGGCTGAAAACAAAACAACAAAAAAAAAACCACCAAAAAAACCCCCAAACCACCCCAACAATCTTTAAAAAAAAAAAAATAAAGCAAGATTGGTTGTGAAGCACTCTTTAATATCCAAAACACCACCTTCATCTCCAAACCACCTCGGTATTTGATGTATACTTCCTGTTGTTTCTACAGTTTGCTGTACAGCTCCTGCAAAAATTTCCTTCCAAATAAAAGCCATCCATCCTCAGACATCATTCAGATGAGTTCACAAAGAAAACAGTACAGAGAAGCAGCACTTTGGAAGTTACCCCACATTTCCAACCCTGCCCCTTCCGGCAGGCAGCTGGTGTGGAATGCTGGGGCTGTGGGACCGGGTGTGTGACACTCTGTGGTGTCCTCAGCCATGGCTCTGCAGTGATTCCCCCCTGCAGGAGCTCCAGCACCAGTTTTCCCAGCTTTCAACCCAAATAAGCAAATGCCTTCCTTAAAGGCAGCTCCTGGGCAAGGCTGCAGTGGGGAAAAATCATCTTCTCATAGATCATCTCACATCTACAAAGCTCAACAGGCTATTCTATATATATTATATTTGTACGCTGAAAGTTTGGTAATCTTCCTATTCCTTGTCTCACCAGTGAGAAAGGTGAATCTGGTCAAGGAAGAAAACTCTTCAAATTATGAAGAATCTATTAAATTATATTAATAGCAAAAGAGGAAGATGCTTAGAGTTACAGCTACTGCATTAAAAGGACAGAGGGATGTGGAAATATTACTTGAGAATACTTCCTGAGAATGAACATTTTTTTGTAATGATGTACCCCAAAAATACTTTGCTAACAAAGCAAATGTCAATAAATGCACCAGTGGCCATGCCAGTTTGGCTCTGAGGTAGCTTTAGTGAGGCTGATCACCCCCAGCACTCCAATCCCATTTAAACACAGACCTTTGACAGCACAGGTCTAAATTTGCTTGGAAGGAATTGGGATTTTACAAGAAGAAATTACTCTGCGTCACGGAAGGTAAAAATTGCAGAATGCCACTCACCAGAAAAAAACCATCCTGGTGCCACATTGCTGCCTCTTTGGGCATGGGCCAGATGCAAAAAGGAGGAGGTGTAAAGGGGGTGGGTGTATATATATGTGTGTGTATATATATAAAGAATATTTCTTTATAGGATATTGCTGTTGTGCCAATCAAGAAAAGTGCAAATATTTAATTTTGGCAAGCTTTGCAGAGTAAGAATCTTGCATTTCATGCCCATGGAATTCATCAGCTCTGGCTAAGGACAGAGTGAAAATCCATGGTAGCTACAGCAGTTATGGCAGTTTCATTAATGACAGTTGTAAGTCATAATCAAAGCACAAAGTTTATTTGCTGCAGTTGGAATGAAACCCAAGTATTAATCCTAAGGATGTTACCTGGGAATTCAAAGTAAAGCTACAACTATAAAAACCCATCAGCAAATGTGTTTCAATGAACTCCCAACATAACCAATCTTCTTGTCAAAACCACTATCTACCACTGAATTAAAATACCCAATGATCTGGCCCTGGAGCAAACGTTTGGAGAAATACGGGGGAACCCATTAATTCAGTTCTCCATATCAGATTATTAATAGGTGACAAACCAGGAACTCATTATGTGAAACAAGTTTAGGAAGAGATAATCACATTAGCTGAATACTCACGGATAAAAGCTGGATCAGATTGGCTGGGCAGGATCTCAGACACCCAGAGCATGGAAATACCTCCTGTCAGAGCCCTCATCCCAGTCAAGGTGCTCCAGAGCACATCCAACCACTACAGATCCATCCTCTGGATGGGGAAATGCCAGGGGTTACTGAGGCTGTGCCTCTGCCACCTGCACTACAACACCGAAAGCTGAGAAATAATTCAAAATGCATTATTCTCTCATGTAGATCAACTCAGTAAATTCTTGTCTCAATTGCCTGTAACTCCCTGAATTTGGTTGTGGAATGTTTGAGAAACTGATTCAAGAGAAGCCAAAAAAAAATATGAACTATTTAAATAGCATTTGTTTGGAAGCAGATATTGACGGGACAACAAATGCAAGTCTGAAAGGTCCCATAAGCCAAGTGATGGACAAGAAGAAAAAGCTGAGATTTTTGAAGGTATTTTGATTTGCAGCACTGACTTAATCCCCCAACAAGAACCTTCATTTAAGTGCAGACCCCGTTTTGATCAATCTGAAGATGATTTTTTGGGTTTTGCCCCCTTTTGATCTGTTTTAAACCATATTAAAACCAAGCCCAACTCCAGACCTCTATTTCCATGGTATCCCTGCAAAAATCCGACGTGAATTTTCCGGGATGATCCGTAACTCCCCTTACAACGACAATTTAATGGAGCCAAAATAACAGAACACGAGACAGAAACGACAGAATAAGAAGCAGGAAAACGGTGCAAAAAACGGCGATTTTGCTACGGGAAGTTGGGACTTGCCACCTCGAATTAGTGGGAGCCGTGAAGTGGCGTTAGTGACAAGGGGAATCCAGTAATTGGGGTTGATTTCCTGGCACTGAGCCGAGCGCTCTGGAGAGTTAATTATAGCTCTGGAGGGAGCGGGGACACTTCCCGCTGGGGCAGGGACACCACGGAGCAGCCACCTCCAGGAATTATGTGACAGAGGCAGCAGAACTTCCCTGCTCGGCCCATTACGGGAAATCCACGCGGAAATTCAGAGTCAAAAGGGATAGGAGGGAGGAGAATACTCAACCTGGTCAGGAAATAAAACAGGGTCATCGTTTCACCCACTAAAACAAGTCACTTGCAGCCCAAATTCGCCAAGATTCTTATCA
Source organism: Cyanoderma ruficeps (assembly GCA_008694505.1). Taxonomy (NCBI): domain Eukaryota; kingdom Metazoa; phylum Chordata; class Aves; order Passeriformes; family Timaliidae; genus Cyanoderma; species Cyanoderma ruficeps. The sequence continues at coordinate 568,577 of VZDJ01000038.1, read as the reverse complement.
CTAACCCTTGATTTTTAACCAGTAGTATTTAATTAATTTGGCAGAGCTACACAATGCCTTCCTGAGTGATATCCAGCTCCTCTCTTGGGTTCCTTCTGTAATCATTTCCTTTGATTAACTTGACTGTATTTACTCAAATTAACCCGTGTATTTCATACATGTTGCAACAAATTAGAAGAGAAGAATTAAAAAGCAGCCTGCCAACTTAAAAACTGAGTGAGTGGAACTTCTTGAATTAAAGCAGACAGAGTTATTAGCTGATTATTATATGGAGAATGTTCAGAAGAAAGAACATGCCCTTTCCATTTTCATTTTGTATTACCAGTGATTACATGATATATCTTAAATTATAATTTGAGGTAAAACTATGATTAAAAATAATTTAAATATTGCACAACAAGTTAATTGCTCTGGAATTTCTTCATCTTTGTTCCTGTTCTTTGATTCAAAGATCCCGTATTCGGGGTATCTGACCCAGGAGTCTCACCTGAGGTGGGGGGTCAGGACCCTCAAGCACTTCCCTTCGTGGTCTTTACCACAACAGGGGACAAGGGGACACCATCAGGTGCCACTTTTATATGTCCCACGTTTGCTGCAAAGCATTCCTGTGTGCTTTTGTGGGAAAGTTCCCCTTTCCCACAAAACCTTTCAGAATTAAAAAGGAAAAACAGAATAAAGGAAACGACCAACCCTCTCCCAGCCATCAAAACTGGGTGAAGTACAAGGAAGGAGAGGTGGAAACCAGTGCCTGCTTGACCACTGCCACAAAGCAAATGGGTTCAATAACAAATCCTTGTGTTTTCAGGATTAGACTGACTTTCTGAAAGAGTCCAAAAAAGTCTTCATAACTTAAGTTATAATTCAGGAGAAGATGTTCACCTTAAATCCATAATCTCTCTTTGCATTGCAGGTGGAAAAGCTTTTACAGTGGAAGCCACCCCTATGGATCAGAGTTCAACCCTCTGTGCAGGGCATGGACAGCTCTTGTTTAACTCCACAGCATCACTTCAGCAAAGAGATCCCGACCAAATCCTCAGGAAATTCAGATTCTCAACCCAGACCTCTTCTCAGGTAATTTCCTTCTGGGAATTTGTCTGGGAGCAACCATTCCCAGTTAAAACTTCATCAGAACATCTTCCCATGAAAAGCCATTTAGGTCAACTGGAACTTCAAGACAGCTCTTTTATGAGAACTTTTCCCAAATACCTCTGCTTGGGGAACACTGCACTTCCAGCTTGGAGGCCAATAACAGGCTTACACATGATAAGATGGAGCCAACCCAGAATAAGGCAGTTGGTGAAATTCAAGAGTCCTGTTAGGACCTGCTCGCTTCAGTGGATGAGAAAAGCAAGAACTTCAGGCAACTTTCTGCAGCTGGGGTCAAATTAGGGGAAGGGAGAAGCTGTGAGCTTGGCAGAGTTTTTCAACGCAACCACAGAGAATTGGTCTCCTCAGATGAAGCAAAGAAGGAATGAAGACAGTGACTATGCCCTTGTGCAAGGGGAGAAACCATCACGGCTCAGGAACTCTACTGGAAGTATTTCTGTTCCATTTTTATAGGGAGTTTTATCCTGCAGGATCTGGCTCTTGAGAAACACGTTACACAAGCACGTGCGAATAATCCCACGTAGGATTACTGATCACTCTCCCAGCCTTTAACTAAATACCTGACTTTTGAGCACAAACAGATATAAAACTATCTTCAAGCAAGGAGTAAGAGTGCAGGAGCAGTGCAGGGTGAGACAATCTCTGTGGCAGCACTGCAGCTTGATCTGCTTAAACCAGCATGGAGATTCTACCCAGAGGTTTGTTTTTCCAGTTTTTCCCCTACTGTGCATTTCTACTTTGCTACTTTACATGGATTTAAGAGAATCAGCCAGAGTAAGAACAAGCTGCAGTATATAAACTAACTTCTTGTATAAATAAGCCACCAAAATTACTCAGAACTACCGACCTGACAAAAACAATACTAAAACTTTAACCATCTCCATGGAAAGAAAATACCACCAATTAATCTTGCAAACAAAACAAAACAAAACAAAACAAAACAGAACAGAACAAAACAAAACAAAACAAAACAAAACAGCCTAAGCTGTTAAATCTCTTCTAAGAGACAAAACCATAGGAGACTCATGGTGATACTGGTGTGATTAGTTGGAATCAATAAAGAGTTGAGGAAAGAGATGGTCAAATAAAGAGAGGCCAGGCCAGGAGGAAGTGCTCCACTTCCCTGAGAAACAGATTTTCTGTGCCCAATTGGTTCTCAAAACTCTCCTCAGCCTCACTCACCATTCTTGAGAGAGGAGGTATTATCTTGTGCTGCAAGGCATGGAAAATTCCACACGTGTGTAGATGAGATCTCTGATGGAGCTGGCTGGTCTGTACAGCAGTCAGTGCCGTGGCTGGATCGATGCTGCACAGAGCTCCAGCCTTTGCCAGGGTAAGGGTTAATTACCACTGATGGTCAGCAAATGAAACTTTCATCCTCCAGGCATTTGCAATCCATATTAATGACGGTGCCTCTTGCAGACAGCTTCTCAGGAAGTCCTGTTTGACCCTTCCTGCTCCTCAGCAATGGGCAGAGAATGAAACAAAGAGAGTTGGACTGAGAGTTCTCACAGTGCCAGAACTGAACATGTGGAACTGTAACCTCTAACAATTCTAACAGGACAGACAACACAGACAAGAAACACTCAACATAGTACAAAACTTGTGCTTGCATCCCTGGCAGAATTTCCCTGGCACAGAAATGTTCTGGATGTGAACTCTTCCCCACAGAAAGTTCTCCCTTGACCCCGCTGCCATCTCATCCCCTGCTCAATCATCAGGAAACTCCAGCTCCTGCTAAACATTTCTCCTTCAAAGGGAAATTTTTTTTTGGGAATTCCAGCCTCCGGCTTGGTTTCCTGTATTGCCAGGTCCAACCTAAGGACCAGAATAAACACAGAATATTCCAAGACTGTTCAGCAGTCCCAGCAGAAGAGTTTGTTTTAAAAGTCCAAACAAGATTTTCATGATACAGATTCAGTGATTTCTTTCTCCAGAAGAAGGTGTCAGAGGATATGGGGCAGAAAGCATTTTAATGGCATCACTGAGGATAAATCTGAATCAAGGCAAGTGGGCAGGAATCTACCATCAGCCATTAATCTGAAAACTTAAGAGTAAATTCAAAGTAAACAACAAACCAGCAAATTCTGTACAACAAAATACCAAATTTATACAACTAGGAAGTTTCCTCAAAGTAATTCAGATGCTTTCCACAATGAAAAGGATTCGATATCTTTTGATAAATTACAGATTTTATAGATTATCAAGCCTAAGAATTTTAATTTTGAAGAAAGTAACTGATATTTTGTGGAGAACAACCTGGTTTTTACTGTTCTCAACAACTTACCATGAACCAGCTCCTAATTAGTTCATCCATAAGAAACACAATAGAAAGGTGCAGCTGAAATTTTAAAAGCCTGAAGATTTACTGATGGCAAAACCACAATTTCCAACAATCTGTTCTGTCTGCAAAGTGTTTATCTACAAAGCATTTTAGGTTTTATCTATAAAGCATTTTACAAATATTAAAGCAATACCTACTGCTCTCTTCTCCTTCAGACACTCACTATGTCACATCGTATATAAAAATTTGGCATTTATCCCCCACTTCAGCAGAACACAACCCTCCACGAGAATTATTGAAGAAAGTCAAGATACTCCTACTGAAAAATGCAGTTTTGTTATCTCAGTGTGTCACAAAATGCAATATTACACTGAAGAAATACACAAAAGAGAAATAATAGGAAAATATACATTAAAAAAAAATTAAATGTTTAGACTGTCTGAACTTTCCCGGTCTTCCTTCACAGGAAGCAGTCTGTGTTGTAATACATCTAATTTAATTTTCTGTTTCTTCCTTTCTGCACTCAAATACTAAAGAAAGACTNAAAAAAAAAAAAAAAAAAGGATCACAGGGCAGAAATCTACCATTGCTGAACGAGCATGACACACCGGCCTCAGTAAAAACAACTCCTGTTCCTTAGAATTCTGGGAAACTATTTAGGATATTTTTAGAGTATTGATAAGTGAATAATCTTTGGGTGAAAGAATTCCAATTAAGGAGCAATTGTTTTCCTTTCTGGGAATTTGCTGTACCAGTCTAGCAACTCCACCCAGGGGCTTTGGGAATTGTTTTTTCTTACTTAGTCATCCATCTTTGGAAAGTCTCCAACCAAAGATCCCAACCTGAAAGACCCTGGTTCTAAAAAGATACATTTCATTATATTTATTTATCTGCTAAACACCGTTTTTTTTTATTTCTTTCTTTTTTTTTTTTAATCCACCCACTGCAATTAAGAAAAGCCACTAGAACTCTCAGAAATAGCTCTTTTTTTCAAAGATTTAAATACCTTTCTTTTATTTTGGCTCCGGAATGTTCAGCTCATAAAGTGACTGCACTGGAGACCAAACACCAAGGTACTTTTTACTTAATCTTTTATTAAACAAACACCATTCTGCTGCTGGCACCAGTGATTGCAGATCCCTGGATAAAATCCTTACTACAAACACAGGATTTGTTCCTAAACAAGAAGGGGGGGAAAGGGGAGCAGCAGCAGAGTAGCTCCAAATACACCTCCCTGCCATTTGGAACCCAGGTTTCACTGACATTTTCAAGCCAATCTTTTGGTTTTTAGAAGGTGTCAACACAGGAGAAAACGTGCAAGTTTTACTAATTGGCACTTCAATATTGTGTCCAAGGGTCTTAAATAATTGAATTAAACCCCAGGATGGTTCAAGCACAACATATCTACCAGTTATCCCTTCATTATCTTCTGCAGTCAATAAATGCAGCTGTTGTATGTTCTGAACTTTAATTCCAACATTAGATTCTGATTCCTGGCACAAATTTTAAATGATTGAACAATATTAAAGCATGGAACACACTAGGTTTTATGTAATATATAAATTATAACATATCTAACAACAGGCAAATCTTTCCATAAGACTGGGTTATTGGAATACTAATTGCCAATTTTCCTACTCTGAGAGCAAGAAAAAAATCAGTACACTGGTAAAATTAAATTATTTGTTTCAATAAAAAATACTTTATTTCTTAACAGCAGAGATTTGGCAATAAGATTTTATATAACATCATTTACACCTGATTGTATTTCACTTCCAATTTTTTTAATCCTGCAAGGTACAAAGCAAATACTTATGAAAGGGACATGCAGCCAAAGTTTCAATTATAGCTTTTCCTATGTGGCAGCAGCAAGTCAGGACTTGTGGGCCTTGTTCTCTTCCTTCAGATCATTGCTGAGGGAAGAAAGAAGCCTGGAGATGCTGCTGGCACTTAAAAATCTGCTTATTCTTAAATGCTGCAGATGATGCTGTGGATAATGCCAAGCATCAACAGGGGAAAATCCCCACTTTTCCACCCTCTTTTACAGAGCTGAAAATAACACAAACCATCAAAGAACTATTACTGGGGAAAGTCAACTTACGAGTGTTCAAATTTTATCTTCCGTTTCTTTGTGTTGCTGTCCCCATCCCCATCTCCCAGGGTCATATGTACAGGTTTAAAGCAGGGGTGTGTTTTAAAAGGCTACACTCTAAAAGGATTGTGTCATTTAAAGAAGTGCAGAAAACAGACAACGATGCTCCCAAATTCCCCAGAATATGAACTCTCTCTCCTCTGTGTTCTAAAGCAGGAAGGTATTTTTAAAAAAGAAACAGAATGTGCCTAAGAACTATGTGTGTGATCATTGCAGTAATAAGAGGGATTTTTAGAGAAGTTATTCACGTATTTCAACCAAGGTTTGTGACCAGCCAATCCCTCTTTTAAGGTCACAAAAATGAGTGCGTTATCAGATTTATTCAAATGCACATAACCAGCAAAAGCTGCTACTGTTTCTGAACAGCAGTCCAACAGCATGCACTCTGCCAACTGATCTATCTCCCCAAAATAGTTCTAATATTTCAAAAACTCACAGACAAAATATGTTGTCTCTTTCATCTTCTATTAAAAATAAAAGTTAAAAGGTATGCAGAAATCTTTTTTCTCCCTGTTTCATAATCACAGTGATTTGGAAAACAGAACAGCAGTATTTAATTTTGGACCAGCAACAGGCTTTAAGACTCAATACCCCACAAGACATGCCATCTACCCTTACATATTTTACCCAGTTATTGCTCACTTAAAAAAAAACCCCTATCAGTTGCTGTTTTCTAAGACTTATTTATATGTTTTCACACATCTAAGAATGTGCCAACACTATTGTTGAGGCAGAATTCAGTGGAAAAGCCTGTCCATTGGAGGGATTCTGTAGCCCACTTGCTCCAAGACACTATCACCAGTTTCATCTTTGAGCAGAGCTACTTTTAACGTGTGTACATCCACATAAATATATATATATGCAAATATACACACCGAGAACATCCGAGTGCCTTTTCGCCAGCTCGCAGTCGGAGAACTCCAACAGAAATTTACGGAAACAACATGAATTCACAGAATACTTTCTTTAATAAGTAATCCTGAAGGCTGCCTTCGGGTTTTTTTAGAGCAAGTTATCACTTCTGGGAGATGTGCAAGCAGCATCCCCCACAGCAGATGGGGTGAGGGTAGGAGCCTGTGGAGATGCAGCTGAGCATCCAATGGCGCAGCATCCAACTCCTCACACTCCTCACACCCAGTGCTGACCCAGGACAGAGGGCTCTGCCACTACAGAGCCGCTGTTTTAAGTGTAAAGACACTCATTTTTGGCAAGCACTGTTAGTGATCAGAGGAGCTTGTCTTTATGTGGCACCTCCACGGGGAAGGAGCCCTCCCGCACTAATCTCGCTAATCTCCGGAGCAGGGGGAATTTATTAAAAATGCTATTTAGACAGACAGGCTTCTCTGCAAGTCTGCTACACAGGCTCATCAAACTCATTAAACCCAGCTTTCAATCCCAGGCTTGGGAGTGTAATCCCTTTAAAAAACCTGCTAGACCAGGCTGAGAGAATAAAAATATGGTGGTTACTGAACTGAAAGGTGCACGAGTGCCGCTCACCTCGTGGTCAGTGTGGGAGATGGACATCCCATCTTCTTGGGTACCACCAGTGACATCCTGCTGCCAGCACTGGGCAGGGAATAATGTCCTTGGAAACTACAAACAGGTATTGTGTGTCCTACCTCAGTAACAGGAATGGTGTTGACCTGTAGCAGTGTCACCCCTTCAGCCTCCCCCAAATCCCTCCCCTTGTCATCTGTTTCATGTGAAGGTAAAAGTGCTGTTGCAGCTGGCACAGCACAGAATTGGTGGAACAGGAGATGGCTGGAGTGCCACCTCCTACTGGCAGAGGCAGTGTTTGGATGGGAAAGGTGAGCTCTCATACCATTCCACACTGCCTTGGAAAAATCCTCCATGGGAGCTCTAAAATGCTGTTGTTACCGTGAAACCTTTGGATACTCCAATAACTGATTTTCATCTCCATGCACGTGTGTAAAGCAGTTGTTCAGCTGATTTCCAGGCTTCCCTCTGCCTACAAAGCTGCTGTTGCCCATGGGGAGCCTGGAAAATCCCAAACCCAGTGCTGAGGCTGTGGGGAGGCAACGAGCAACGCCACAGGCATTGGATTGAGAGAGAGAAAAGCCAAAGCTGCAACTTGAAAAGGCTGCAAGATGCAGGAGTTGTAGAGAGAGGTTCTCTGCACAGCCCAGCCCAGATTCCCCAGGCTGCCTTGGGGAATTCTGCTCAGGAAATCATGGCATTGGGATATTTTGAATCACCCCAGCCCTGAACAGAGTGCAGGACTGCTGGGCACCTTGTGTCCCCTCATCTGACCATCAGCTGAAAGACTGCAGGAAAAAAGCTATGGCACTGAACTGCAGCCTCCTGATTCCAGGGTTTTTAGGTAAATACAACGGTATGTGACTTCAAAATGTCACCAGGAGACTGGATACAAAGCTTCCTAGCACAGTGACTAGACAAAATGTAAAATAAAATGAAATTAGAAGGTTCCCTATGGGATCAGAGCAGTAAAACTGATTCTGATTAAGTTGCATTACCAGACAGAAGCAGGATCTCAATAATTTACAGCCAGAGACAGGATAAGTGTCCATTAGTATTAGTGTCTATGGATGTACACTTTCTATTTTTCCACATTTTCAAGGCCTCTGAGACCATGTCTGGGCCTCCAGCTTTCCCTCTTCCTGGCTCCAAACCATTGAAGTAAAACCTCTTCCCCCCAGGCAGAAGAGAAGCCTTCCTCATTATCATCCTCTCCACCCCCAAAGCCTGGGTAAGGAAGAAGGCAGGATTATTTGAAGTCAATCTGGACACAGTAAATGGTCTCTAATGGTATCTAGAACTCAACATTCAGGATATTTTGAAAAAGTTATGAGGTTGGACATGATCCAAATTCAGGTGAGCACAGCACAGCAGATGTTCTGCACATGTGTCAGTGACCCTTAAGTTTAGCAGTCCCCGGGTTTTTCTGTTTGTTTTTAATATTCCTTTCAGCACCAGCAATCGTGGGAAGGGCACACTTGAAGCCAAACCAAGAAGTACTAAAGGAAATAAAAAAATAAGCCAGATCAATCCTTACAGAAACCTGGGCTCATTATATTAATTGTGTCTAAACCTCCATCAATGTGTTCTTGGCCATCTTCCCTTGGAGAACCAAGGCAGGGTGGCTGCACTCACTTTGTGCCTCCTCCACTAATGAGCAGCCTCATGCCACTTCAATGCCTCTTCCCTCCCAGGAATCATTACCTCAAGAGCTAGAACTAATTTGACAAAAATCTGTTCTGCACCATCATCCCCAGGTTCTGGAGGTTTAAAGAAACCATGGAAGGCACTTGCTGACAGGTCAGAACAGCTTTCCATGGGTCTCCAACCAAAACAGATGAGTAAGAACATCTGGGTAGAGGTTTGGACTCTGGTTTTTTGTTGGTTTTTTTTAAATAACTGCTTTATATTCAATGTACCTGCACTTTCCCATGTACATTTTTGAAAGGAGTGGTACAAAGTTACTCCTCTTGCTCCCTCAAATTCCAGAGACAGGGGGTTCTCAGACTGTGACTACAGTGAAATAAAAGATTTTTACAAAGTCATCAAAAAACAAACCAGCAAAACCAATGGTTGCTCTTTACTGTGTCCCCAGTTTTGGGGTGGGCAGGACATCCCAGAAGTGGTTTTCATCCCCTTGGGATGCACTGGGATCATCTCCATGTCTTTTACCCCTCGCTGGTGCTTTCCAGTGAGCCAGGAGGGAGAGTAAGGAGCTGGCAGACACTCCTGCAGCTGATGAGCAGCAGCCACCCAAGAGGTGGTTGCATGATTTTGTGTATAGAGAGCTTGTAAAGCACTTTGGGAAGCTGCAGGATGAAAAGGACTATAGAAATGTAAGATATTATTATTATTAAACCAGTGATCTGACAAGAAGAGACAGCTCTTCAAATCTCTACAACAGCTTGAGCTGAAGAGATCAGGGAGTCCAATTTGAAAAAATAATAATTTGAAACGAATTGGAGGATTAGAAGTGGCAGTTCTTTTGTGGATTCTCCATGGCAGGTAAATTTAGTAGGCTACTTTAATTTTGCATCGTTTTAACTCCTGGCAATGTCCTGTGCATTGAATCTGACAGAGAGACAGAGTGTTTGAAGCTGTCGTGGCTACATTTTAGTCTCCCAATTTTACAATCAGCGTTTGAATCTGCTGCTACAACTCTGGGTACAGAGATCAGAGGCTTATCAAAGAGGCATCCATTTCAAAGACAAGCAGCAGCTTTGACTTCATTCCTTCAATGCTTAAAATTCCTGAAAAAGCAGATGAGCATACCACAAAACAGGTCTGAAGGAAATCTCTCTATCGGCTGTAAACCTATTTCAGTATTAATTTTTTAAGGATCTATTTTGGTCTCAAGTAAAATGAGTGTGTTTAGCAGAGATAATCCTCTCAACAGGTGAGCTTAATATATGCCTTTTCCTGTGACTGACTGAAAGAACATTTTAAACTTATTGCTTTTTCAAGCATTAATTGAAGAACTACTTCAACCAGTTAGCTGATTTTGTTTGAATCTTTTTTTAGACTAATAACGTCTTCCCTTTCCTAACAAAGCAGCGCTTCATTTCTTTATTGCTGCCCTTATTTTACCTGCATGGATGAACCAAGGGCACCGTGGGCAGCAACATGTGCACTCTGCAGTAAGATGCCAGAGTTTAAAGGTGTATCACACACTGGAGTGCTGCTTTCCACACCCAACTCTTGGTTTTAAGCTGAGTTTCAGCATTCACATGAGTGAGAATGTGACTGATCAGCATCACATCAGCATGGAAGTGAACCTGGGTGATTTCCTTCCTTCTGATCTCACACGCTCACTGCCCATCACTGAGACCACTGCCCACTCACTGGAACCGAGTGCTTGGTTGATTTTTGCTAGAAAGCAAGAGGGCATTGCTCCAAAATGATTTGCAAATCTGATCCCAATTCCTCCAGCTGAGCACTGCCCAGCCCAGGGAGGCCCTGAAAAGCTTGTGCAGGGAGCAGTGGATGGTTTCCTACAGACAATGGACAATTTCCCAAACAGCAATGGATAGTTTTCACCGGGAGCAATGGAGAGAGTTCCCCAAGGGTTCCCAGGTAACCAAGGATCCAGGCACTGGAGAGCAGGGTAAGGCGAGGGCAGGGCAGGGCAGGGCAGGTGAGTGCAGCCCTAAGCCCACCCCTGGCTCTTTGTTTCCACTGAGTGCTGCCGATTGACCCATCCCAGCTCTTCAGCGCCTCATCAGTAGGACTTAAGAGGCAAAGGGGATAATCAGCTACAGGTTAATTTGTCTGATTAAGGCTTCGGAGATGTGGCACTGGGAACTCTGTGCAGCCAGGCCCAGGCAGCTTGAAAGGAGCCGCCCGGCGCTGCCAGCCAAGGAAGGCATTAACGCTGCCTTTGAAAGCCACGGCCACACCAGCAGCCTCAGCACAGCTCCACTGCAGGTGTGGACACGTCCCAAAGTGCACAGAAAGTGCTGAAGAGTTGGGCTCAAATCGCTTCTGACGAACAGGACTGAGGAGTTTTAACACATCGGGGCGTTTTTGAGAGCACTCCCAGCGCCATCTCGCACCGGAGGAAAGCCGGGGATTAAAAGCAGCTTTGAACCCGCGGAGTGTTTGCAGGTGCCTCTCCTCAGAGCAGCTCGTCCATCAGCATTCAGCCCGGCAACACAGGTTTCTTTTGCAAGAGTTTATTGAAAGGTCCTCGGTGCCCACACACACACACACGCTTGGATACGCTGACAAACCTGACATATTCTTCAAAATACTTTAAATTACTGTTATTTACCCAGTAGGAAACAAAACACATAGAAAACCACAGCAGNCAGGTTGCTCCAACCCATCCAAGCTGGCCTTGGACACTTCCAGGGATGGGAAAACCACAACCCCAGTGTCCCTGGGTGACAAGAATGAATAAATGAAGTGATGTCTGTCCCAGTGGCAATCCTGTGCCAGGGTACAGGACTGGCACAGAGCTCATTCCCATCTCCTCATCCTTCCTGCTGAACACTGGCCTAGTGCTGCTGCTTCTGAAGAAAAACTTCCCTTTTTAGAAAGTCACTGTGTGTTCAATAGATAAATAACCACCCCTGCACTTAAAATGTGCAGAACTATGGCCATAAATAAGCATTAGTGCTTCAAAAATTGTGAAACCACAGCTTTATGGTTTTAAACAGAGACAAGGTGGAATCCTGAATGGTGGCAATGTATTTCAGATGAAAGCTTTCAAGGAGATGAGGAATAGTTACAGGAGCTGGAACCTGAGTAACTACAGTTGCATTAAATTATTCCATCTGCAAGTCCATTAAAAATTGTTAATGGTTTTGTATGGCTTTTATATTTATTGGGTGGGTTTATTCCTATGTGAGTCATACATATTTATTACCACAGGCCAGATAATGGTTATTAATAAAACTTCTTTTATTTGCATACTGTCTTGATGCTGCCCTAAATATTTACAACTGACCTATAAAATATAAAGAATCCTCAAAAATTCTAAATAGCACCAGGGATGCATCACAACTTTGCTTTCTGTACTTTATTTCTTTTTTGGTGGTTTGTTTTTTCAAAACTGGAAAAAAAAAAAACCCTCAGCCTGGTAAATCCATTTCTTTTCTCAAGTCAAAAAAGCACTAATTCTTTCAAAGCTTTAATGCACTATTTGTGTGGAGGAAGTGAGAGGAGATCCAAAGTTAAAGCAGGCTGGTTTTTTATAATTAAGAAAATACATATATTTCTACACATAATTGTGAACAGTAACAAAAGCTCAGTATTAAAATAGGTCCACTGAATCCCTGGAATTGTGCCTGCCAACTAAAACACCTACTATGAATTTAGTAATGGGTTATGCAAACATAAATTACAAGGCCAGACATTTTAAAAGGAAAAAAAGGTGATTTATTGTCACACTGGAGACACGGCAGGATAGAAGCACAATTTCATTTTTCCATATATTCATCAACACTGCAGATGTGTTAATGCAAAAAGAATTCCAAAATAAAAATGACTCTCAACTGCTCTAATTCTCATCTGTCATTTAATTTACTTTAAAATTGTTACCAGAAAGCTTTTTTTTTTGTTTGTTTTAAGCAAGCAAAAACACACTCAAAATTCCTGGAAGAAAACAGGTTTTAAGAGCATTTTACAGACATTTCTCCCCCTAAAAACCAAGACTTCATCCAAAACTGACCACAACGGAGTGGCCCTGCAGAAACTTGGGGCATTTGGGAGGGTGTTTAGTACAAAAGCTTCAAACCATCATTTGTACCTTGAGCATTTGGTTTGTGAGTATTTTTAGTCCCCGTATTAATAGTTTCTGGTTTTCTTTCAAGCACATCCAACTATTCACTTATCCACTGTCAGAGCAAGGACAAGAAGCTCTCGTAACTGGCAGCTCCTGGTGAAAAGAGTTATTTGTGACAACATGGTGATTTTAATGAGAACAACATGTTCCTTGAATTCCACCTGAGTCACTTTGAGGTGGTCCAGCAGATGAGCTGAGGGTTACAGAACCTTTGTTCACAAAGTAAAAAGAAAAAAAAATAATAAAGGAAAAGTACTAATTGAAGATGTTTAATTATTTCTTCGCTCGGTAAATACACATAGGAAGGAAGAGCGGGGATATTGACGCTTGTTATTTTTATAACTCTTGAAAATAAGTCAAACTATTGTTCAGAGGAAATTTAGGAACAGAACTTCAGACTCGCTTTGCCAACGATCTCCATATAAATTCCAAGTTTTATACTTGGCTTACCATAAAACAGAATGTAAGAATGGCTGGGTAATTGTTGGTGCCACAGTGAGAAAAATCTCAGCTGTTTCAGCTAAAAGAAATGACAATATTTTCCCTTAAAAGCCAGTCAATGATACACCAATAAATCACGTTGTATCTTAATGCACACTACCTAAAGCACAACCATTCGGCAGGAGGAAGGATGACAAATGCTCTGTCAGAGTTGAGTTTTTTTCCTTGAGTTGTGACCTTGAAAAGGTTCTCCTCTTTCAGCCCTCAGCCCCAACCTTCCCCTGCCCCTGCTGCCTGCTCTGGCCACTTTCCAACTGGGTCAGCCCTGCCAGGTTCAGGCAAAGGCAAGAACAACCAGGGAAAAACAAACTGTTTGCTTTGTCTCCTTTCAGCCTCAGTGACAGCACAAACTCACTGCAGCATCAAAGGCTTAACAAGAGAGATTAACTTGTAAATATTTGCTTACAAGCGTGTGCCTTTGTAAACCACAGTAATAGCCCAAATATCCCCTTTTCTCCTTTCCTGCAATGGAAAAGGCTGCACCCCTGGCATTACTGAAATCCAATACCTGCCACCAGCGCTGGGAGAAGAAAAGTGAATTCTTCAGCTCTCCACCAGGAAAATGCTCAAATGAAATAAATCTACATTACTAACAGCAAGTGACTTCAGAGGAATTAATTTGTTCAACTACTCTAATGAACTTGGTTGAATCAGATGTATCCCTCTCTTGAATATTTTTTGGAACTCTTGAATAAAGTAATTGCCTGTATATTTTCAGATTTGCAAGAAGACTTTTGAGGTAAATGTGTTGTAGAAAATTGATTTAAGAGTCTCTTGAAAGCAAATGGAGAGAGAAACAGTAACTCAAAGTGGCCTAGGCCATGTGTTTCCAGAAAAATGATTTAAATTAAACTTCTCTGCCTAATAACACACAACACAATCATGACTTCTGCAGGTCAGGGAAACTCTTTTCCTGGGTTTCCGACCTTTAAAAATGCTGTTTGAAAATCATGAACTATGAAATCCTACACAGCAATAATGCCCCAAATACGGCCTCATTTACTAAAAGGACTTTCTCAAGCCCTGTTATTCCCAAATAAATTGCCTCTGCAGCCACCCTGCTCTGCTGGGAACAATACAAGTTAAGACAATAAAGACAATTATTAAAAAAAAAAAAAATTAATGAAGTTCACTGAGTATGGCAGGAATGGTCAATGTGGTCAATGGAGGTGAGTTTTAGGACAATCCTAGAAAAATACAGCTGTGAATTGTAATTGTTTTAGTGTCCTCTCACTTCCAATAAAAAGGCAGCAAAATGTCATAATACAGAAATAGATGTTAGAAACACTGATGGGTTTCCTGTGAACAAAGAGAATATGCTGAAGTGAAATACGTATTAAATAATCCATCCAGGATAAGGTTAGACCTGATTTAACCCCTCTGACTCCACAAGACTGGTGTTCAGATCACATTTAAAGATATGGAGATAGATTTTATTACTTTTCTGGAAAAGTCACATGATAATAATAATAATAATAATGCACTTCTCCATTTAGCTTTTGAAATACCAAGCCCATGTAGTACAAATTATCATAAAAATCATTTACGTAGCAAACAAAGCTCTTAAGAATAAAAAACGTGAAGGTAGGACAGGGCACCTAAATATTATCTTAAAGGAGAGGTATTCATCAAAAGGAAAAAAAAAAGAGAAAACTGGGAGGGAAAGGGAAAAAAAGAGGAGAATGGAAAGAAGGGAGGAAAAAGAGAAGGAAAGTGGGAAAAGGAAAAAGGAGGGGGGGAGGAAAAAAAGAAAACAATAAAAGGAGTGGAACAACCCAGCTGTAGATGGCAGCAAATCAATATTCACCCCTCTGTACACAGACACTGAGAACATCAATTATCCTCAGACAGACTGTGTGTTTTCAGTAGATTTTGTTATTATTTCCACCTTGTCACACAGACTAGACCAAAGTTGACTGTGCAAAGTCATTGGGAATCAACATTACAGGATTCTGAAGATCCTGCTCTCATTTCAAGAACTAATTCAAGCAGCAGGATTATTTTTTTTTACACTTAATTTAATTAACTTTTGCTGTAGAGAATGGATATTTCAATAGAATACTCCGGAAACACTGGAGACAAAGAATTTAAGAATTTTGCACTTTGAAAAACTGAGCCCTTCCATAACAACTGCCTTAATTTCCTTATGAGTTACAATTATAATGATATATATATTTATATTCATTATTTATATTTGTATTTATATGGATCTTAAAGATATGCATCACCTTGACACACAACATGAAGAATAAAACCATTACTTGTGCATCAGAAGATTTTACAGGCATCTCTCTTTCTCTTTGGGGCACTGCAGAACTGTGATGGAGCAGGACGGGGGTGACAGGGATGGTTTGGGTGACACTGATGGAAAACAGCTTTGATGTAGGCAGGTAAATGTCATTTATTTGGGATTAACCAAGGGCTCAGTCAGTGTTCAGGTATTATTTTAAGTATTTCAGGTATTATTTTCAGGTATTATTTTATAATTTTTTATTATCTAGCACTTTTCCATATTCCATTTTCCAGGGCACCTTTATTTGCAAATTTATGTTTCTGTGCTTAGAGGTTCTCCCACATCCCTCCATAACTCTGCCCACTGAACCTTTCATCTGCTTTACAGGATTCAGGTGGGAATTTGGGCATTTAAAGGTAATCTTGACTTTCCCAATCTCACCAGCTGAGTTCATTTACAACCCAGAAACTGCAAAGGGCAAAAGCAGCGAGGAATCACCCATCCAATTTACCATTTTATCCATGAGGATAAAAACCAGGGCCCACAGCAACAGGCCAAGCTCCTGCCTCTAAATCTGGCCTTTATGCAGGCACCTCACTCCTGATTTTGCAGAGCTCACAATCTCCCATGACAAAATTAGTTGCTTATTTCATTTCCCAAGAGCAGCTGCCCCAGGCTTGCCAGGCTGCCCTTTTGTCTTGTGCCCAGTTTAATGAGCCCACAGCTCAATATTGCCTGGCTTGTGTGGCCAAATCCTAGAGAAAAGCAATGGAGGTTAAACAGGCTTAAAAGTGGAAGTATTAGAGAAGCTTTTCAATGTTTCAAACAGAAATAGGTAAGCAAAAAGTGGTTACTGAACTAAAAGAATCTGGGTAAATACAAAAGCAAGGTTATCAACACTAGGAACTATTTACACTTCATGCCAAAAATTTAGAGACTAAAAAGCCCCAACTCTCCAAGATGGCCATATAAACTTTCTGTTATTCACACCAGAATTGGCATATGAGGGCAGGATTAATTAAAACAAGAATTCCACAGAGGTTAAAATACCACAGTTGGTCACAACAGTTCAGGATTTGTCACTGTAAGAAAATAATCATCCGATGCAGGCTGTCAATTCACATGATATATTTGGAGATGTCTTCCAAGTAACAGTCATGTAAAATTGATGTTTCAAGTAATCTCCTGACCAGTCTCAGCCTTCCACAGTAGCTGCTCAGGGGGGAAACAAACTGAGACTGAAAATACTCCAAAACATCTCTGAGCAGCAGGTCTGACATGACCTCCTAAAAGGTGTGAGGAGTAAAGAGTATTTCTGCAGTAACAGGTTAAGAACCTTTTCTGAAAGTTTCTGCACAACCACTGCTGAATTTTCTGTTCACTTAAAGTTCCCAAACATGAGATACTTCTTCCCAGAGTCATCTCCCAGTATGCCAAGACAGAAATAGTATTTTAACATTTTTAAATACCAAAAGCCCTAGGGTCATTCCTCCAAACGTGAAAACATTGTATTGCTTTTGCAGCAATTTGATAATTTGCAAGGAAGGCAGAAATGGCCCAAACAGATCTGTCACAGTTTTTGAAAGTAAAAAGAAACAGAAGTATCCTCAACTTCATGAGGAATTTTTGGAATCCTTTTCTGCTGCACAGGAGATAACTTTCAAGCTGATATTATGGAAAGTCAAGAGGCAGCAAAGACTAGGAAAGTCAAGGCAATCCACACTTCTCTCCTGATTTATGGTGGGACTGGCAAGGACAGAGGAAAAGAGATGCTGGCACAGCCTAAACCAGGGATGCAGGCAGGGTGAGACACAGAATGGAAAGTACAATTCTGAAACAGATTGTTACATTTGACAATTCCATCTCTGTGGCTTTGTTTCTCCTTTTAATGCCAAGAAAGTTGTTACTTCATCGTGGAACTTGAAATTGAGCTGTACACTGGGTTATTTATCTATCTGAAGAACACTCTGCATCCAGGCTGGTTTTCTACCACAGAACTCTTTTGTTCTGGAAAAGAGCACGTTGGATGTTTTAGGAACTTAAATGTATCAGTTTGGAGATGCCAATGGCTCCCAGTGCATTCCCTGGGCACCTCAAGGACGTTTCCCATCCTGGGGAGGTTTCCAGATCAGTTACTGATCCTGCCTCCTGATTTCCAGCTGCCTCCCAAAACTGCTGAAGTTCTGAGAAATGTTCACAGACCTCCCTGCTTTTTGGGAGTGCAAAAACCAACTGAAGGTGAACACAGACACTGCACAAGCTGGAAGTTTTGTGTGAGGAGGAAATCCGGTGCAGTTTTCCAGCAGGGATAGCTGGACACCCACATCTCCCACACCAAACCCCTTGGACAGAGCAGAACTTCCACATCTGAGCTCCGGCCGTGCCCCTGGGGGCAAAAACCACCTCTCAAGTTGGCTACAGCTGCCTATTCCTACAGCTCGGATACTTCCTTCTAATTCTTTGCTCCCATTTTCATTCTTTCTCTGCCAGAGAAAGCAGAAGTTGCTCTTCAGAAACAAAGCTGCAGAAGAGCACCACGGCAGAGAAGGCAGACAAAGGAAGAACCTAAAAAATTCATGGATGCTGATAAAGGAATGTGATGTCATAGGAGTCCCAGGACAAAAAATGAGGATGTAGAACCTAGCAGAGATCCCAATTTCCTCCAACACTGGGGATGTTCAGGGTGTTGTTTTGGATGTAGTCCCTGAATAAATAAACTCACATATAGACAAACATATAATAAATAATTAAAATAAATAAATAAAACTAATTAATTAATTAAAAACTCACATATTCTAGAAGACAATAGAGGGTACAGAATTTTATTTTGTAAAATAATACTGAAAGTCTTCCCATCAAATGATTTAATTTCTATATTCTGCTTACTGGAAAGGACTAATTGCACATAATTTCTCACTATATCTCTTAAAATAATTACAAGAGGATCCATTTGCCTCTGTACATTCCTCTGCCACTGAGTTACCAAGGTGCTCTCACAATGCACTTAAAAAGTGTCTTGGGGGATTTTGTTTGTTGCTCCCCTTCTACTCCACAGAAATAAAACTGGCTTAAAGAAATCCTCCTGAAATCTCTAACATGCCATCAGATGGGAACTGGCAGCTACAGCCACATTCTAAAGAATTTGTCATTTTACTTATAAGAAAAAAAGGAAGGCGGCAGGAAACGAGTTAGTTTTTGTAGTATGAACTTAAGCTTCTAGCCAGCAATTGAAAATGTTGGCTAGAATTCCATGTATTTTCTGGATTCTGTACCATTTCCTATACTCTTCATATTCTTCCACTTCTCTCCTTCCTCCTTCTCTTCCCAAGAGTTTGCAAAGGCAATCAACTCACCCTCTCACACCTCCTGAACTCACTCTCCAAATTCTTTTACTCCTTTTAATAAACCCTGTTCCTTCAAAGCTGCAGTCCCCAAATTCTCTCTTCTTCAAACAGAACAGACTTCTACCCCACAAGGCCACCAGATAAACAACACTGCCTCTTCCCCACGAGTCCCTCCCGCTCCCACATTCCCTTTCCCCGTGTCTGGGTCAGCATCCCTCCCTCTGCAGCCGCAGGAAGCAGAGCAGCAGCTGCTGCTGCAGAAGCAGCACTAAAGGTTAGGAGAGCTGCCTGCTGCTCCCCTCCCAGGAAGAGCCTTGGAAGGAGTTGGTGCTGGCATATCACTTATCTGGAACTGCCTTTGAAACGCCACAACATTCCTGGATGAACAGATTGCTGGCAATCATCGGGGAAAAAAAGAAAAAAAAAAAATACCCAAAGCCACAAAACAAACAGAGGAGCCAGCCAGCCCTGAGCATTGCTCTGCTTTCAGCAGGGAACCAAGTGAGATTATCCCTGGGTTTGAGGTAACTGCACATGAGGAGTTTCAACACTCCCAGCTTCTCACACATAACCACCTTTCCCTCTTTGCCCACTGGTTTTAGCCCTGCAAGTTTTACCCCACACCTGTGCTCCGTGCACATCCTCCTCCCAGGGGAGTTTGGCTCAGCCCTGACCTTGTTGTGTTTCCAGTGAAATCAACAGTGAAACTTAATTTGATTTTTGATGGAAAAATGAGCATCTTTGAAGTTATGCCCTTGATATAGATTTATTTAGGCAGGGAAATGTCACTTTCTAAATCCAAGTGCTCTGAGAGTTTGGATTGGTGAAGAATTTTTCTTTTTTTTTTCTTTTTGCAATTCTCCAGGTTTTACATTATTATGTAATTTAGAGCAAGCCTGTTCGAAGGCCTCTAAAACATCAACCTCTTCCTCTAAAAACATCAATCCACATTTCAGTATTTACAGAATGCAAAAGCTCCCAGATGAGGAAAACATCAGAGATGAGCAGGTTTAGATAAGGACACGGCAATACATACCAGAAAATTATAGAAATAAACCATTAAGAAGAAATCATCACTTGCACGTGCCTAAGACCACCTAGTAGAGCAAGAGACTGGGACAGCTTTTGTCCTTACCTCTGGAGTGTTTTTCTTGAACTCACGACTTTGCTCAATAAGTTTTTTCCTGGACTGCTCACTTTCATCTTGCCGGTTCGCCAATATCGTTGCTGTGGTATCGAGCTCTCTCTAGTAAGAAAAAGAAACACAAACAAATAAACAAAATACAGTCAGAGCTCTGTTTGTCACAGAAATTAAAAAAAAACCAAAACAAACAAAAAACCAACCAACCAACCAAAAATAAACAAAAAAAAACCCCCTCATACATGCATCATGTTATTGGGAATATGGGGATGGAAGGGCTGGGGAGCAGCACAGGACAAGCACCAGGCTTCCAGAGATCTGACCTCCTGAATAACTGCAAATGAACCTTTTGGATTCCATCTTGCAACCAAAACATCACCACTTGTCTCTAAACTATTCATGGCTCCACCCCAGCATTACACAGGACAGGAGCAATGGCACACAATACACACCTCCCAATAAATTCCCAAGTCCAGTGAAGATTACAGAGCTTGGACATATTCAAACCAGGTTTATTTTCACCTGCCTTCTTTTTAAAGATACTGGTTTTCCCTGTTTTGAGTTACCCTATGATAAAAATGTATTAATTCAAATATTGGTTAACCTTTTACTTGAATCTGGACTGGTTATGCTTCAGTCATTCTTAATCTCCTATGACACGCTGTATGTAATTGCATACTGCCACTGCAGTGCTCTTTTCCATTTAACTCTTGCCTTATTTGAATACAAAATTGTCATTTCCTATTATTGGAATCTATTCCTCCAAGGTTATTAGCAGGTATCTCCATTTCCTCTCCAAAACACCTTTTTTATAAGCCCTTGATGAATGCCAGAGTACCTTCCAACATTTTTTACTGAGCTGAAGCACAGGTCCCACTGTTTTCCAGTTTTTTCCAAGTGTGTTATCCCTATCCCAATTCCTCCACTCAGTGCTGTGCCTCCAAGTGTCACCATAATAAATTGAACAGGTCACTTATCAGTGCATAAACCAACAACATTCAATCTTCTGTGTCAGTTTGTGCCTCTTCTGCAGTATTTCCTCGTAATATGAAAAAATAAAGGCAAATCCCCCCCCACCCCCCAGCTACAGATATCATTCCCCAAGTCACTGGGAGAATAAAGAATTCATAAAATAAATTTTGCACTGCTTTATCCTCTTATTAATTAAAAAAAGAGAAAAACCTGGCAATGAGAAAAGTTCATCAAAAGTGAAAGCAACGTGCTAGAGCAAGACCACCTTCACCTCATCCCTCTGCCAAGGTGCCTCCAACCTGACTGCAAAACTCCCAATATTCTCCACCAGAAATTTGCCACGTTTCTGGAATTTGTTCATAACTCAACCACCTGTAAAGGACCAAAAGCACAAACCTGGGACCTCCTGTCAGGTCTGATATCAGACCCCAAATAGGTGGTCAAGTTGCTGACTTGTTACTAGATACAAATACTACTGTCTAAATACCCTGAAAAAGCCTAATTCCTAATTTTAGATACATTTTTGAATGGGTAAATGCAAGTCCTGGATGGATGGACATGTGTCTTATGTAACTCCACAGTCTGACCTCTGGATGGAAAATAAAAACCTTTTGAGCTCCCAACTCAAGAGAACTAGTATTTTTTCCCCTTTAGGTTTATTAGCATAAAATTACGATCTTTTAATGAATAAATGGGCCACAGTTATCCTGATCCTTGGGAACCAGCTCAACATGACAAATGGATCTGAAGCCAAGCAGCGTGCTGGAACCAGTGACCTAAATATTGTCACTGAAATGCTTAAAAGTCTTTCTATATCTGACTTTGAGTAAAGAAACAGGGCAATATGTCCACCAGATCTTGGTTTGGAATTCTGTAACATATGTGAAATCTATTGCAGAAAAGTGGGAAATACTTAACAGTTGGATAAACCACATTTGAAATTCATCCCAGCTAAGTTTATGCAAGAAAAAAGAGCAACAGAAACCAATGTGGTTAAGCAGAACTATAAAGAGCAATATAACGGCTAAGCAGAAGGCTTTTAAAAAATATAAACAATCTGGTACGGCCAGAAACTTGGAAAACTATATTTAAAAAGGAAGCACACATTTAGAGCCAAGCAAAGAAAACACAAATCATGAAGTAAGAGGGAATTTCAGTGGAGCAAAGAACCAAGTGCTTTGGCTTCCAGTATCGAGCGCTAGCAAGGAACCCGAGCAGTGGAAAAGCAAGACTTTTAAAGGCCTGTGCTTCCAAGTTTATAGACCAGAAGGAAAAAGAACTGATTGAAAAAAAGAATAGATTTCATATTTTATGCTACAGTGAAGAGTCAGGTAGCAAATGACAAAGGACTTTCTCACCCTCACTGCCTGAGTGACGCCAGTGCCACGGTGCACTCACGCCTTCCCATTGCTTTCTGAATTCCTTCTGGGACAGGTCTGATAATTCCTCCCCACAAACCATTTCCTTGTGTGACATATCAGGCACAGACGTTGCCAAGGAGAGCTGCCAGCACACCATGGCACTGAGCTGTCTGACTCTGGGGGCTGGAGCCCACGAGCTCCAGATCTTGCACTGATGAGCAA
Source organism: Cyanoderma ruficeps (assembly GCA_008694505.1). Lineage (NCBI taxonomy): Eukaryota > Metazoa > Chordata > Aves > Passeriformes > Timaliidae > Cyanoderma > Cyanoderma ruficeps. The sequence continues at coordinate 545,978 of VZDJ01000038.1, read as the reverse complement.
CTGAGAGCACGAGATGCAATCCCAGCTGAGGAGCAGCAGGTGTCTAACCCCATGATCTGATACAGAGTAAGGTATTAAATCTTCGAGCCATGTCATAGTTAATAAAACCCAAATGAAAACTGTTTGGAAAATTGCTAATCTTTTCGCCCTTGCTTGATCTGAACCATGCACAATGCAAGTTTCATTTATTTAAATCTAATAATAGGTACAGCATTACAACCCACAAGGACTAATGGCAGATTATTCATACTTTTATGATTTAATCTCATGAGATAGCCCAATCTTAAAAAAGAATTAATGTGGCCAATGTATTATTTCTGCAAGCAAGCTCATTTTAAGGAGCAAAGAGTAGTAACTTCAATATTTCAAACCTGAGTACTGTGTAACACTCAGATGTAAACACTCTCCCAAGCCTTGCAATCCCTCTCTAAGTAGATAACAAGTAAAAGGAGATGTAATTCTGCACAGAGAGAAGTGTGTTGGAGAGTCAAAAATAGGAGCCCATGTCTCAGTATCGTCCTTCACACCTTTGAAATCAAAAGGGTTCCAATGAAAAGCAAACAAAAACCAGGGCTCAAAGGTGTTGCAGCAGTGACCTGGCTGTGGAAAGGATTCAAAGCCTGGAAGTTCAGTTCCGCTGATTCCCCACTGGCTAATGAACTTTCTGGCCCAAACCAGCCACCTGCAGAAAGGGAGTCACCGCTTGGAGCACATCTTGAGAGAACAAACAAAACCATTATCCCTCCTCCTGCCCCAAAGTCCCATCGATTTAGGGCAGGCACAGTTCACAGATAACTAAAGAACTCTCTCCAGGGTTTCTACTTTGACCCATTTCAACAAATTTACTGGGGGTGGGAGGGAGGCAGTGGGAGGAGAGGAGACAAGAAAGTCTTATGCTCCTCTAAGTGTGGGAGTCATTAGATGCAGTCCCCAGAAAACAAACATTAAAAGCTTTCTTTCAGGCAGTATAGAAATAAAAAAAAAATTTAAACTAGGAAGGTCAATCCACTATCCAGTGTAACAACAATCACCTTGGAGTGAATTTATGTTCTCTCAGGTACTTTCAGACCCTCTTAGACTCCCTGTTCATCCTGCCTCTGTCACCCCACAGCGACGTGGCTGTGTGGGACCCACCAGAACAGGGGGAGCCTGCTGAAAACATCTCATCCCTCCCTTCTGATTTCTGCTGCACTGAATCAGCTCCCTGCTCAGGGCCCAGCTGTGCCCACCAGGAGCTGCACCATCCCAACAGGGAGGTGGGAAAACACAGCTGGAGTGAGGGAGGGGGCTGTGGAATCCCCCTTCTTGGCACCAGCCTGCAATTAGGTTGACCCCAAGTAATTACGAAACTGCAGGCTCACTGCGGGCGAGTTTCAAGGTTGTTTTCCTTTTCGGCTGACATGTCTTTGCCTACCAGATGCATTCTTTGATAATCACCCAGCAGCAGGTCGGCACCACTGACCACTTCAGCACAACAAGGCCTTGCCTTTCCATAATAAGAAGATTCGAGTCAGCCCTTCCGTGGCTGAGACCTGAGAGCTGCTGGGTGGCTGCTCTCAAAGTTGAGTCCTAAAAATTACTCACTTAGGAAAACAGTTTTGGAAAGAAATTGAACTTTCTTGGCTATTTATGAAGTTTCTGTTCCCTCATCCACTTCCAACGGTTACTGGCCACTGCCCTGCCATGGGCATTTCACAACCAAAGAAACCACCCCACTTCAGCATCCCAATTCCCCCAAAAGCTGCTCCAGCCACCATAACTAGTCCTCAGTCTCTGCTTTGAACCAGTATTCCCATGGCTCACATGGAAGAAGTCATGAAAAACCTGCAATAAACATCTATAAGCATGTGACATAACTGTATCCCAAACTTTTGTAATTCTCCCATATTTAAATGTTCAATCTTTGCTGCATTTACCACAAAGCTCCTACAGTGGAGCAAGAAACACATATCACAACTTGAAGACAAACTGATTATTTTCTGGTAGGCTTCCAGACATGGATGGAAATCCTAGGGTGTGCCTTTGAAAGCCTTAAGCATGGCTGCAGAGATTAACAGGACACCAGGAAGAATTCTTTTCATAGAAAAGGTGGTCAAAGCATTGGAATGGGCTGCCCAGGGAGGTGGTAGAGTGGCCATCCCTGGAAAGGTTCAAGAAACAACTGGACGTGGCACTGAGTGTTCTGGTTTATTTGTCAAGGTGGAGATCAGTCACAGGTTGGAGGTGATGATCTCAGAGGTCTTTTCCAACCTTAATGATTCTGTGAGTCACCACGAACCTCATTTTATTTATTACAAGGACTGACACAAACCACAACTTCACGTAGATTAGGAATTTTCTACCAGTAAATGTAGCATTAACCACTTCCCCCGAAATCCTGTTTCTGTGTACTTCAGGTACTTCCCTTTATCACCAGTTCAATCAGTTCCCCAGTCTACTGATAATCTGCTACCGAATGGAGATTTTGGAAGTTTCGTTTCTCTTTTCATCCTCTCACAGGATTGCACTTGTCAGATCTGTCAAAGCTCTCAATGTGGCTTTTTTGCAATTTTTAATTTCCTATTAAAAGGAAAATTTCCTGGTGCCAGGATGACACAAGCGTAGAAGCGTCTTGCACAACTCTGCACACTTGCCTTGGGGAAATTTTACATTTTCCTGAGTGCTCCATGAGCCAACCCACCCTTCAGTCTCAAACCCCCACCGTTTGCACCTGTCCACAAGGCAATGTACCCATTATATAAGTATTTCAGAAATATTTCAGAAATTATAGATTTGCAAGCTTGGTGTGTTCCTCTGGAAAAACAAAGCCACATTCACCTGATAAAGCTCTAGATTATGACTGGGGGAGAAACCACAGAGCTGACACTGGGAATTTTTATTAATGTCTGTTTTGACTGTAAAAGGCAGCCCCAGTTCTAGGCTGAAAGTGCTTAGAAAAGTAAAACATTGTAAGGATCCTGTGAGCAGAGTTTGTGTCAGCCTTGCTGTAAAGCCCCTTTCCAAAACAAGCAAAAGGAAAGACCAGACAGTTCAACAAGAGCACAACATCTCAAGAACCAAGATCCCATCCTACAACTCAACAGTGACTGCTGAGCAAATAACAAAGACCAGAATACCTGTAATTGACACTCCCAGAGGAAGGAAAAAAATTAGTAAAAACCTACAAGCATTAAAACACATTTCTTAGGAAGCATTTTGCCACTTGGCAAACCGATGCAAATACCTTTCACATGTAGAATTAGTTAGAAAATTTCAATAAACACATTTTATTTCCGCATACTGAAGTAATTTGACTCCAAATAAGTTTTTAAACAAGCTTTAACTGGAACAAATTTAGGGCTCTACACAATGCTTTTGGGACAGGGAGTCAACATGTGTGGTGGTCACTGCATAAAACAAAGAGAGCAAGAACGGAGGTTCCAATGGAGCCATCAATAAAATTATCTTAATTAGCAGGCCACTAAAAAAAAACCCAAAAGGAAAATGTAAAAAAGAATGGGTGTTGTGGCTTTGTCTGCTCACAACAAGAACAGCCAGTGCCACAAAATGTAAGCAAAGCCTACCAAACTATCTTGCAAGAGGGCAAAAGGTAGCACTGGCTTTTCAAAAGGAGCTACAATCAGCAGAAAGAAGCCACACAAATATTGATGCCAGCAACAAATGCACTGCGAGGGGAAAAGCTTGGCAGTGCCAGGAGCCAAGATGATTATTCCTGTCTTTTCTTCCACACCTTGAATTCAAAACTTAGAACATGCAAAGAACTGGAGAGTATCCAATGCCAAAGGTCTGTACTGAACAAGCCTTTTCTCTCACTCAAGAAAATAATGAAACATTGCCTATTTATTTCAAATGTAGGGTTTTTTCCTCTAGCATTATTTATTCCCTCTTTCCATCCTCCACAAACCCAGGTGCAGAATGACAGCACAAGTCCCAGGCCCGAGAGTCTCCAGTCCTGCTCACAGTGGCACAGGTGGGTCATGTGCTCTGACCTCTCTCCAGAAATAAGGCTCAGGCTTCATCCACAGCACCCTCAACCTTCACCCCAAAGCTTCTCTCCTCCTCCTGTTCCTCAGTTTCTACCCCAAACTAATCCCTTTGTTCCTGCCAGGCCCACCCTCACCTCAGCCCTACAGCAGCTCCATTCGCCTTGAGCACTGGGTGAGCTAAAAACCACTTTGAGGGTGGATTTTACCAGACCCAGCAGCACTCCCTGCTCTCTGCATCCCCCAGCCTGCTCCTTTCCCAGCCTTCCCCCAAGCTGCTCTCCCACAGAAGCTCCACAGTGTGAAACCACCAGCTTCCATTACCTCACCCCCAAGACCCGCAGTTTGGGCTCGATACGCAGCGGAGAATCTGTCAGCAAACCCACTCCACCAGTTACTTAACACTCTGCTTGGTTTTGCACTGCAGCTCATCACACTTTGGAAGGACATAAATTTCCTAAAAAAAGTGAGTGTTTGCTGGGGGAGAGGGCTCTCCCTTGGTTTTGCAAGCACAGCATATCCCCAGCCAGGCAGGCTGTGGCTCCCGTCCCGCCGGGGAGCTGCCTACAGCTTCACCCACTTCCCACACCAGCATTTTCACACTCTTCCACTTAAAAGCAAAAGTTCAAAACCCACAACAGAAAAAGCCCAAAAGTAATGAGTTAATTTAAGTGTTGCTGCAGTGAGGCTTCCCAGAAGGGAGGGTTTCAGATGGATACAGCAAGGGGACAGTGGGAAGCGGTGAGGGCTGCCCCAGCTTGGAGCAATCTGCTCGCCCACCATCCACTGGCTGTGGTGTAAAATCACAATACAACACCTGCTCAGCTGCCCTGTGCTGGCTTTCTATGAATAAAATTAAGTTCATCATGAACTTGCTGGTTAATCACTGTGAAATAAAAAATAAATAAAAAAAAAAAGCCTCAGCTTAATATTTGTGACTTTCAGGGCAGCTACGGGGTGGTGGGGATTCAAACTGCATCATCTTCTGCCAAATGAAATAAATTATGGGAAGGCAAAGGAAACTCACTGCTGCTTGCACAGCCCTCGCCTGGGCAAGACCCAGTGTAAAGTCCATCTGCTTGACCTCCTGTCTCACTGGTTGATCAAAGGCTGACCAAAGCACAAAACCAGCTGACCATACTGACCATAGCTCTGACCACAGCACAGCAGCCAATTACCCCCTGGGTGAAGTGGCCACAGAGAACATAAAAACCACAGCCTGGAGATCATGGCACGCTGCGTCCCACCAGGGCCAGGCTGCCCTTCCCATCCCCTCCACTTCTGTCACAGCCTGTAGGGGCAGGAGGAACGTCCCCTGTCCCCTCCTCAGCCCTCCACACACACAGGTGACAGGGAATGGAGAAGGACACTGAGGGAAAACCAACAGCTCAACCAGGTTTCTGATGCCAGCAAACTGAGAGCCAGGAGATGCACAGCATCCGTGACCCATAAAACACCTTCACTGCGTTCCTGATCCCAGACAACGCGCCAGGAGATGCACAGGACCCATGATCCACAAATGAAAGTTTTGGTAGACGACTTTAAAAAGAGTCTTGGCCCTTAAGTTAGAAAAACATGTAAAATAAAAGGCAATTAACTGATGAATAAGTACAAACTACTGAATGCACTACTCTTGCTATTTGTCTGAAGGCCAAACGCAGCAGCCCGTGCTCAGGTGGAAGGGGATCACGCTGCCATTTTGTAATAACACACCTTCAGCAAATGTCTTACTTCCAAGAAAGATCAGATTCGTGAGCTACATTAAATAATTCTTTTGACCACAGATCAAAGTAAAATGAAGTCTTAAAAGAGTGGTTTAAATATCAGAAAGTTCAAGTCTTTAACTGGGCTCTGTTACATCATTTACAGTATTGAGTTACTCCCGTTTCCAGCCTAAGCTGTGCTGGTAAATGAAGCATGACCAGGCTTTAAGCAAGACACGTCCTGTAACACACACCAGGATTTATAACTTGCTGTACAGGTTGCCACCAATAAATCAATAATATATATACACACACAGGTGTGTTCCAGTGTGAGTTCTGGGAACTTGCTGTTTGAAAAAAAAAAAAAACCAACAAAAAACCCTCAAGCTTTTTTATTTTTATTCAAAATGAAAATGAACTCATTGCTCAGCTTTTAGTTAACTTCTTCCAACTCCTAACTATGCTGTCTTCTAGAACAAAAATTCACAATTTTTCTTTGATGGAATGTGTTATTAATTTTAATTTTTTTAACAAGGTTAACCATTATAGACTGAGTCCATCCTGGCCACCACTCAATAATCCTTCAGTCTACAAATGCAATTTTCAATCTCAAAGCTCCTTCAGCTGTTTCCTAACATTGGGATATAAAATATTTACCAACAAAAGTACAAATACACACTGAAAAAGCAACCTAAAAATACTTTTAAAACCACATTTCAACAAAGTAATTCCTTCAGGGATGGGAAAAAATTACCATGGACTTGAACTAATCACCTCGTGTTTTGCTCTCTTCTCATGTTTTTGGGCATTGCAGAAATGGGATAATGGATGAATAAACTGTCCTACCATGACAAATTTGGCTTGGAAAGATAGGGCTGGGCATAACTTGGAATATTTTTGTTGTTATAAGTTTAAAATCTTAAACCACAGGCATGTGCACTAGGGAAAACCTATAAAATATATAATGGGAACGCAGTCCAGTGGCTCTCTTCTAGCAGGCCCAATTTCACCTCCCCTTTTACTGCTGATCCAGGGACACATTTAAATTCTGATTTTTCCCTTCACTGGAGGCCTTTGCTCCCTGTGGAGCAGCAGGCACGGGACAGGGACACAGAGGAAGCTGGATGGGGAACTTGTGTCAAAAAATCGGTTGTAACAAAAACAAGATCAGAAGAAAATTACTGGCAAATGAAATTGCTGTTTGATAAACAATTTAAGCAGGAAGAGTATTTGGCAGAGGGTTTCCAGGGAACGGTCCTTGACTCCTGACTAACATGCTTCCTCCCTTGGTCTGAGTTTGTTGACTTTCTGGGCATTGCTGTAAGGTTTAGGCAGTTTCCCATGATGGCAAAAGCTTTTTTTGAGAAGCTGCCCGTGAATGCAATTGGTGGATGTTTTCTAAAAAATTATAGATATAAATAGGAAACAAGAAAGCAACAATTTCTTTATTTAGGCTTTCCTACTACTAAAAAGTCCCATTTAGGCATCTCAGTATCCCTTCTGATCTAAATCCCAAACATTGACTCAATTTGGCATGACACCACACGATGAGGAATGTATATCTGGCATTTAATGCCAAGAGCAAACATGACATATTTTGAACCATTAAACAGAAGACCAGATTTTGAAGCCTTTCAGAGATTTTTTACAGGTTCTTTTTACATTTAATCTGGATGATTACAGTCCAGCATAAATAGATACCAACCCCACTTGATGCTGAACTGAAATCAAGAGGCAGAGGCGGTGGAATGCAGAATGCCTTTTCTAGGTGTTTCCCAACAACATATTGCAGTACTTAGTTAAGCTCATTTTCTGTGACATGAAAAGGAAAATAGCAGAATTGACTCATGAAGTAAAATTAGCTGATGTACAGTCACAAGGAGGCCGGATTGGAGTTGACAGCAGCCAGAACTGCGTTTAACAAAAACTAACATGCTTCATGCTAATAATGGTGCTGGTTCAGAGCCACAAGGACTATTCTCTGTATTTTTAACATGGACTGACTGTTTTTAAACCAACATTTCCAATAGCATACCCTCAACTGCACATCAGGAAATATTTAAAGACCTTCCAGAAGTGATGTATTATGAAAGGCATTTATAAAATAGTTTTTTGAACACTGCAAATCTTGCATTTCTAATCAGGAGATGCCTCCAAGGAGGCACCAAGCCATGGACAGCCAATATCTACTTGCTCCATGATCACAACTAAGGTAGACAGGATAGCTAAAACACTTTTTTACCCAGAAAAAAAAAATGTTTGCTGATAATTTACAGAATTCCTCCACTATTCACTGTAACAAATCACCATAAAATGAAAACAACAGATTTAGCTGCAGTGGCACTGTCAACCTCGCTACGATACACTGGCACTAAAAAGTCCTTAATTTTGGCTATCAAATACAATTTCAATTTCTTGCACTTTAGGGCAGTAAAAACAATTCTGTGAAGGCTCTGTGTTTACAATCCCGCAGTAAAGAATGCAGCTGTCTCAATCAGTGCTGATTGTCTGTTAATTAGCTCAGTTTTACAAGCTGATGGAACAGATTACTTCATTCCCTCCCCACACTCAGAAAGAAACTACAAATACAGTTATCTCCAATACAGTAATTTTTGCTTCCCGACAGTTTGGGGAAGTAGATGATGTACCAGGGACACAAGTGATCTCGTTACCAAGAAATCATTTATGTTTGTGTCTTTGCCAGGCACTCTGTCATACAGCGATTTTCAGTCCATATATAAATGCACACACATCTCTCTCTCCTGTATGAAAACTGAAATAAAGAGCACCCACTTTCTGATAAAATGGAAATACCTCCCCCCTTCTCTTTTGCTGTGGCTGAAACCAAGTAGCAGATCTTCAAGATGCCTTCCAAGCCAACTGTTTTGTGATTCTAGGATTATCAGAGTCCTTTAGGAGCATAAGGCAGGTCCTCATGAACTATTTCCTGTCTATATTATGTATTTAATCAGAAACACATTTTTGACCCCAAAGCAGTACTGAGCTTTGTGACCTAGAGCAGCAAACTGCAGGTTTTTAGTGAAGAGCCTGAAGTTGCTGTTGCCGTTCTCCGTCCCCATGTGCTTTTTCAGCAAACCACAAATAAATAGCTGGATTACCTCTGAGCTACTCTCTCAGATTCATTGCCTCTAGTACCTCATCCTTTATCTAGACACTCTTGAAGAGAAGCCAGATTTTAGCTTTCATATATGCAGACAAGAGGTTGGACACCCTCATCCAAATGCCAGCAAACACTTCTGCTGAGAAAACTGATGGAACACTATAAAGCCCCAGGACTGACAATATGAAACCGATCCAAAAATGCCTTTTTTGAGATGACACAACATGCTACACACTGTATCAAACAATAGAGGTTTCGCTTTGAAACTGATTTTCTTTCTTGCTCAGTTTAGATCTTTCATGATTAGGAAAATATGTAAAAAAGATGTAGCTAAAGAACATCTATGTATTTAAAAGAAAGCTCATTTCAGGGTGTACATGTAGCTTCTAAGCTTATTGCAAAAGCAGCAAGTGAACAAATATGAAACTTCACAAAACCATGGAATTATCAGACCACCAGAGCTGGGCTTTCGAAGTGTATTTGGGTGATAAGTATAAGGGATAATCTAAATAAAACAGTAATTTTTTTTCCACACAAAGACATCTGTAGACATCTGCTCTAACAGCAGCATCCCAGAGAGCCTAAAACCTCTTAAGGATTTTGAGATTTCAGTACACAAAAAATGTGAGAGTTGAATTTTTGCATTATGGACAGGCATCCAAAGCAGATGACTGAGAACACCTTGCAGAAAATTCTCTGGATCCACAGAACCAGCACTGGGGGAAGAGAAAGCCTGAAATGCAGCAGTCACCTCAGGTTAGAGATGTAGACCCCGACAATGAGGAAACCAACAACCACCAGCTAATGGCTGAGTATTTTTTCAGCTTTTGTTTTTCATTTAAGTTTAGCTAAATCATATGTCTCAACCCTATGAGCACTTCTTTCACAACACCTAGCAAAAAGACATTTAGAATATGATCCTGGCTTCCCAAAGTTCTTCTGCAGACCAGAATAAAAATGGAGGGGAGGGGTGTGTTAGGTTTTGTTGGGAAGTTGGTTGGTTGGTTGTATATTTTCTAAACAAAGGTTTTATTCTGATACTTCTCTGGTACGTTTTGTTGTCTGTCCCACTCAGAGGGACTCTGAGGACACCCGGTTGGCTTCGCCTCCAAACACCAAACAAAACACCTTTGCTGAACATGCAGCATCAAGTGCTGCATTTACATCCCTGACTTTTGCTGCTACTCCAACGCTTCCTTGGCTTTCACGCGCCAGGGCACAGACAGTTACAGCCCTGGGAAGTTTCAGCAGAGTTCCTCTTGAACTGCTGCCATCCCCTTGGCTGTCTGGCGTTGCGACATCCCAGTTGCATCCCGACTCTTCCCACACGGGGAGGAGGCAGAGGTGTGAGAACGCCAGGGACCAGGGCTTGGGGCTGCAGGGGAATCCGGCCAGGCACCCACAGGAATGTCAGATTCCTGCTGGAAAACAGCAGTTTGGGAAGGGATAGCTGGCTGCTGTTCGATGTAAACGAGGCGCTGCTGGTGAGCCCTCAGCGCTGTTCCCCGCGTCATCTCTGGGTGTACGAGTTACCCGACTGTAAATCAATCTTTAATCTTTGTGCTCCATGTGCAGTGATCCACCTGCAGCTGCAGAAGAAAAATCCCCAAAGCCTTTCCTCCATCTCCCTCAGTAGGACACTGTTCAGGGTTGAACTGGCTCAGGTTTGCTGTGGGATGGACCTTGAAACGCTGGGAAACGTTTGGGGAGAAGCAAAGCGTGTTACCTCAGTTACTTCTCCAGGGCACCACCATTACAGGAGCTACAAGGCAAAACAACCACCTACACACACTTTCCTATTTTTGTGTAAAGCCTCACTTGATCTGCTCCTCTATCCTCCATGCTGTGTATTCGATACATTTCTAGACAGACAGATTATGCTCTGAAAAATTGTCCATGATAAAAGGGGAGAGGGCGAGGTTGGGAACTGTGCTTTCAAGGCAGTACAGTTCCTTCTGTGTCTCTGCCCAGACAATAACAGAGATAGCAAAAATCACCAACAGTTAGATGAGAAATAGACTCCTCCTTGCCCAGCTATCCACAGGGACTGCAGCAGCCCTGCACTGCCAGTCCTGCTCCCCCATTACCACGGGTGGAGGATATTTAGAGAAATGATGCAAAATGCCTTTCCTTCTTTTGACACTCCTGCAGTGTGCCCTAATCTTGTGCTTTAATCCAGCCCTTTGTGGGTAAGGAATAAAGCTACTGCTGCATTTTTATACTGACTACGCACATCAGTCAAAAAAACCAAATATACAAAGTGCCCTAAATAGTCAGCCCAAACAGAATGACAAAATTACACATTACTTCTGTCATTACATGCTCTCCTTTACCATATGTCTAAGGTAAGCAGAATGCCACCTTCATAATGGATTCAGCCCTGGAGTAAGGCTGGACTGCCGAGGCTGGTGAACCTGAGGTAACACTCCATCACTTATTTACTGCATCTCTAAAGCATTTCAGATTCTAAGCTGAATATATATTTCACACAGTACCAAAACTTTTAAATATCCACAGGAAGATTTCATTTTTATAGGCAATAAACATTAAATCTAAAGGACTGGAACATAAAAAGTGTTTTAATACCATATAAATCACCTTTCCCTAGACAGAATAAATCTCTGAAGGTTTTAAGGACTGCAATATAAATTTTTATGGCAAATTATCTACATAGGAATTACTTGCACGAGATGCACTTTCACTTCTCCCTCTCATTTGCATAGTGCTGACAATCTTTTCAATCAAAACGTTCAATCCAATTTGGGAAGTCCAGAACACAATGTGCAGCAACTCTGGGCTAAACGCTGGGTGGTTGGTTCCTCCACTTCTTCCTCAGGAGTTTTTCAGCTGCTGCTCCCTCTGTCAAATACAGAGGCTGGCTTTGCACAGATAGCAACAACAATATGTAAAAATTCAGGCTTAGATGAGTAGGTATGTCCTTGTGCAAAGCATTTGTTGACTTTACTAACACAGGGGCCTTCTACAAGGCCTAGCAACTAAGAGCTCATGTCATGCAGCAAGAAACACTCTGCTAAAGCAAAGAGTGACACAGTCTGAATTGGGAGGGTCAGAATTAAGGAGGAACAGCCCAAATCATTCTTTGGGATGCTCAGAAGGGGCATTTTCATTGCAAAGCTGGTACAGCACTGAGAGGTCATGATGGGGGAACTTCATCTGTGGGGATCCCCAGTGCTCTGCAAGGACAAAGACACAGAATGGGTGACAGGCCCTTCTCAGGCAGGACATCAAGCCTCACACTGGAGATTCCTCCCATCCAGTGTGCCCACAATGGCAGGACCTCTCCTCTGGATGCCTCCAAAGGAGCCCAAACCAAAGCAGATGACAACTTCAGTTAGCTTTCACAGCTCTGACTTCCAGCTAACCAATTAATAACAACAGAAGGTGAGAGGCTGAGTCTTTTTCCTGGTGAAACATTAAGAGCTCACTCCCAAGAGCTTCTGTCCCGGCCTGTTGGCACAAACACTTCCTCATGACTGAAACACAAACATGCACAAGGTGTGCAATTCCTGGGTCTCCCAGCACACCCATCCTGAAAGGAGAGGCTCCCTAGAGGTGTGGTGTACCGCTGTTACCAAAAATACTCAGGTTTATTCACCGTTTCATTACAGCAAAAAATGTGCTGACAAGGACTCTCACAGAAACGGGCAGAATTAGTTCTTGGAAAACCTCCTGTTGCCTTGGAGTCGGGTGTGAAACGTGCTCAGGACTTCACCAAATCCTCCCCTCGGGGGAATTCAGGGTAAATGCAAAGTTAAAGCACCTGAAGAACAGCAAAGTCACAACGGAAAGGAAAGAAAGAAAAAAAAAAANNAAAAAAAAAAAAGAAAAAAAAGTAGGAAGTTTGCAAAGAGGGCTAAGAATAGCACTGCTTTATTTCCAATGTATATTTCCTTTAGAAAATATTTTCGGGACTTCTGTCCTACCAATCAAATTAAGATAACAGAGCAGAGGAAGAAACACAAGTCGGTTCCCAGACGGTTTCCTATGCTTCAAAGGTATTTATTTAATAAGTACCATGTATGGATAAAATGAGATCATCAGCCCAGTCATAAGACGGTTCTCCAAATTTTTAATGAAGCCCTGCAGTGTGTGATTTACAGAGTGATGGTTGGTGCTGCAGGAAGCAGCAGCCCCGAGTGCCAGAATGCCCCAGGACTCGGAGGGTGTGAGAGAGATTTCTGCTCCAGGAGGGGAGAGAAGAGACCACTGAAATTCATGAAAGCTAAGGACTTGCAAAATAAAAAATTACAGGGTCATTTCCAAGACACAGAGTTTTTGGCCAATGAAATGAGTTATTTGCTTTCTATCTGATGAAGGACTGAAGTGATATAAAGCTTTCTTGCATACGATTTCACAAGCTTTTATTACTTTCCTGAATTATCTTTGAATCTAGAGGATGGAATATTATTTTCTTTTGAAATATCAGGTTGTTGCTAGTCTTCCCACTTGTACAATCCACAAAACCTATTAACGTTTTCAGTAATTAATGCTAATACTTGAGAAAAAAAGGCATTGTGTTAAGAAATGCTTTAACAAGATCAAGAAAGAAAACAAGTGCTTCTCAGACTGTACATAATTTATTTTGCTACATAATTTTTTTTTCCCACAAAAAACCAAGCAGGGACCACGTATCACTGTGTTCAGCACTCATCTTCATTATTCTCTTTTCTCCCCCCACAAGTGCAAATTTTACAAAAACATTTATTTTCTTCACCACAGAAAACTCAAAACTTCACAGAACAGTTCCTCTCCAAACTTCCCTTTTGGGGGCAGGGAAAAAAAGGGGGGAAAAAAGAATTTTTGGGCTTTTCTCTGGCCATACTCTTAAACAGTTTGATAGCCAGACTTTTCTTTCGAATACTTTGAATCCAGGCCTAATTTATTTAATTGGGCCCCTGCAAGGATGAGTTTCAAATGCTCCAGGATCACAAATATTTCTCTTTGAGGCCCACAGTGATGCAGCTTTGCCAGGGGGACATCCAGGCTGGCTCACCTGGCTCTCCAAACAGTGTAAGGGCTCTGGGATGAGTTCAGCATGCAGGAGCAAGAACCAGGACTTCACTTTCAGTCAGGCTGATGAACTTAATCATACTGGAACCAAGACACACTGAACTGGAAAGTCTGACTCAAGTTGTGGCTGCTTTCCCAAACAGATCATGAAAGAATATTCAGCCCTAAACTTAGAGCAGCTCAACTATGTATTTTATAGGATATTTATCTATGAATCAGCAGATCACAGACTTGAAGGCCAGACATTCTTCCCACTCCAGCTTTTAGTCATTTGATCAGGAGAGCCAAGAAAGAACACGCTGAAGAAGGTTATACCAGTTCTTTTCAGAGGAAAAAAAAAAATTGAAGGGTTAAAAAAATTTAAATAAATAAGGAAATCAGCAAGCCTGAAGCTAGCAAATAGAGAAGTTCCAGCAGAAAGAAGCAGGGATCTGGAATGCCAAGGCAAACTACGCTTGCTGCTCTGGGGTGGGGTGGAGAGCATCTCTAAAATAACTACCTTTTAAGTAGGTTGAGCTCACTGTCAACCCCCCCACCCCGGCTAAAGCACACAACCAAAAGGCAAGTAAATTCCTTGGAAATGAATAATTTTCTATATGAACTGAAAGTTGAACAAAGGTTGGGTACATGGGTCACAAGGGGCCCTTCAAGCCCACAGAATTCACAAGAACTGTGGAGCACAAGCTGCACCTGACTGATGTGGCTCTGTTCCTCCGGCCCCTCTCCTCACATAAATTCACTACATTCCTTCACCACAGTGAGGGTTTTCCGCCCAGAAAAACCTCCCAGTAGAAAAAAAAAATAAAATCCACAGACCATTGTACATCCTGTTCTACTCTGGCAACAGAAGGTGGCACAGACTGCTCGGCATTTTGGGAAGTTGTTTCTGTCCACTAAAGTATGATTTTGGTGCTTTAAGTTAGAGTAATTTGAACTTAAACATTGCTGAAAATTAATGCAGACCTTAGCCTGCCCACAGGCACCTCCTGAGTTCACCTGAAGAAAGGCAGCACTTTGTGTGTGCATGGGGGATTAGGGGGACCAGGGCTGGGGCTCGCTTTGCCCTCCGTGGCTTTGTGCAAAGGCTGGGCTCCAGTGTCCCCAGCAAACACCAGAACTGGACAGTTTGGGCATAGAAGGACAGGACAGAACTTCAACATTGGCACCTTCCTCAGTTCCTTACCCTAAAATAATGTGGGTGTTTGTGGAAAACTGCAATCCAAGGCCTAAACCACAAGGCCTTTCTGGATGGTGCTGACAAGACCAGAGCATCTGCTGTCAAGTTTAATGGGTTCCCCCAAAGCTACACACAAACCTCATCTGTAAAGCATTTTTTTTTTCCTTCTGGGTCAGTTTTGCAGTTGACTTTTCCACAGACTTTGCCCCTAAGGAATGTCTCAACTGCAAAGCAGGAGGAATGGAGATGCATGGCATAAACATGAATGCGCTGTGAGGGGACTCTGCTGCTCTGAACTTCAAACAGGTTGCCCCACACAAAGGATGAAATTTTTAATTCCAATCCTACCTCTGAAAAAGATAAGGTTTGCAGTGCCATCAAGACCCAGACAGGATACCCAGTGACTTCTGGGCAACTCATCTGGTGTGGGCAGGTCTGCTCAACCCTATGATCAAACTCCATTATTCCTCTTCAAATACATGCAGTAACTTTTCCTCAAGCGGAAGTTCTCCCACATGCAGCAGCCAGAAGGTAACATCATCTGGTTCTAAAGAACAACCCAAATGCCTCATCCCCTCCCTACACACCATGGAACACCCCAGACTTCACGTAACATCACAGACCCAGCAAAAACAACCTTTAAGTCTCCCTGGCACAGGTATGTATTTTGGATATAACAGGAGGATTAGAAGTTCTTGCTAAGATTCAGGGCGTGCTGTTCAGTACTTTAAAAATACATATTATCATCTAAAGAAAACCGTATTTCTGTGTGAGTAATGACACACTCTGCCCTTGGACACCTTCCAGAGCTGGGCTGGGGCTGAGCACTCAGCCAGGGCTGTGAGGACGAGCTCCTGGCCAGGCTCAACCCTAGATGGCACTGCTTATCACTGCTCGGCACGCTCCTGCCTGGCTGTGCCCCGCCAAGGAACACGCTCATCACACACAGATCATGGACCGAAGGTACACACTGACACCTCAGCACCTGCAGGGCTGCTCTCCTGGGCTGAGGGACACGGCCCCAGTGCGGGGACACCGTGTCACTGACACAGCCCAGAGCTGCCAGCACACTCCATGTGGATTTTTCTGATCACTCAGAATCTATCCATAAGAACCGAGGATGTTCCCTCTACATGGCTGTGACTGGGGACACTGCTCAGCCTCCCAGTGGGGAGATGTGCTCCTGAAGAGCAGCTTCATACCTGCCTTTAGTACAAATATCCAAGGAGGTGGACTCTCTAAAAAGTCCATGAATAAACTGCCAAATTATTTCTTAAATAATTCACTGCAAAAAATTACCATCCCAAAACATAAGAACTCTGATATTACAGATACCCCAACACTGCTCTGTTCTGTACAACAGAAGGTGCCGGAGCAATGTTATTTTAAATATATTTTACTCAAATATATGCCAGAATTATCCTATCTAAACCACTGTGAAAAAATTGAAAGTAGATTTGATCATGGCCGTGATCAAATGTGACCAGGGACAACCATGGCTGTGACTGGGGACAACCACTGCTCAGCCCACCAGAGCCCAGAGGGGACATCTGCTCCTGAAGAGCACCTTCATACCTGCCTTCAGGACTTTAGGACTTTCTACAAAGTCCATGAATAAATGGCCAAATTATTTCTTAAATAATCCACTGCAAAAAATTACCATCACAAAACATAAGAACTCTGATATTACAGACACCCCAACACTGCTCTGTTCTGTACAACAGAAGGTGCCAGAGCAATATTATTTTAAATGTATTTTACTCAAACACATGCCAGAATTATCCTATCTAAAGCACTGTGAAAAATTGAAACTAGATTTGATCACGGCTATTTTCAGAATACCCCATGACTGGCTGGTGCTTTTCAGGTAACACAGTTATAGTCTCCATGCTAATCCCTCCTCCTCCCCCCTGTTCCTTTTTTAAATAGTTGTTCACTTTTCTACAGAAGCAGGATTTTGTCATGGCAGGACAGACTCTAGGGTTCTCATTATTTTCTGCAGAAAACTCAGAAGTAGGAACAAACAAATCCTCCCCTGTTGCTGCCCCGAAAGGATCAACTCCAGCTGACAGCACAGGGCTCTGCCCTCCAATTTGGAAACGTCCCCTCATCCCTGGGTGTGCAGCACCAGCAGCACCATTTGAGGAAAAAGGGAATTTGTTGTTCCCCCATCACATGCAAAACTTGAGAAAAGGAACTTACCGTGATGCTTTTTATAACCCGTGATGTTGTTAAACTGTCAGAGATTATTATAATTTCAGATAGATTTGATAATAGTTTTGACACAGAAACACAGGTACTTTTTTTGGTTTCAGGAGATTTGAAATGACAAATCAACCTACTGTCAGTTCATGGTCTTGCCTTTCTACTCTGATTTATTTACTTATTTCTACTGTCAGTGAGCCAGGCACTGGGGAACAATATCTGCAAGGGTGACCCTGTAAACAGGGGGGACTGGGACTTGCTGGAAAACAAGTCAGGAATGCTCAGTGCTCCCTTCACATGTTCATCACCCATCCTGCCCTCTGCACTTCAACATCACCCTTCAGCAAGGGGGGGTTTGTTACCAGCAAACAAATCTGGTAAGGAAAAGGAGTTTATTACACTCTGGTTCCATACCAGGTTTAGCACCAAGATGCTGACAGGGGACTCTGTTTAAAGTGCCAGATTGGAGTGACAATTCCCAGTTTCAACTCGCACAAAGTCCTTTTAAGATTCCCTGTCTCCAGACATGCTAAAGGTGGCCATCAAATAGTTAAAACAGTCCTCAAATATGGCAGGGAAGTGGTCCAGAGATTGATAACTGACAGTGCTGTTTGAGAACTGAAGTTTGAGAATTATGGTGAAGTTTTAAGGAGCTGATTTCCGTTCTTCTCCATAAAACCAGAAAGTGGATTGAGTTAAAGTCCTTCCAGAGAGCAGGGTGCATTCACAACCAAGTCAATATCCCTCTTCCTCAGAAAAACTAATTAAAAGATGAATTGGCAGTACTGAGCTCTGGGGAGAGGTTTAATGATCCAACTTAAAATATCTGGTTAAAGGAGATATTCTGTTTACAGAAAGATCCCAGGGTTTCTTTGTTTTTATTTTTTTTTAAGAGTCTCACACCTACATTAAAACATAACATGATCTCCCTTCAAAATTAACACTGGAGTGACTAAGTCAGAATTGAAAGCAGGCATTGTTGTTTAAGCCCTGTTTACAAGGAAGGTCAGTAGATTTATCTGGGTAGATGGTTGCCCAAGTGACCCATGCCCTTACAACACCATGTAGCAACCCATGCCCAAATATAAATGGAAAGTCTGAAACAATGTGGAATATCTCCTACTGCTTGTATCTAAATCAAGAAATACACTCAAGTCAAGCAACAAAGGGCAAGTTTTTCATTTGACTAGAGCACAGACAAAAAAGGCATCTTTAAAACAAAAAGAAAAAAATGGCACTAGATACACATCACCTAGCAGGAAATCCTGCCAGATAGCATCTGCTATACAAAACTGGGATTTTTCACTGCAACGATATCATTTGCATAGGTTGTCTCAAAAAAAAAAAAAAGATCTTTGGAGGAAAATAATGTTATCCTACCTGGCCCAGTGCACTGCACATTGCAGGGCAAAGAAAAAAAAAGAAAAGGATTGCTCTGACAATTTTAAAAAAAAGGGGGGTTTTTTTATCCCTGATGTTTTATATTTCAGTATAAGAATGTGCTCAGTTTAACTACAAAGATAAGGAGAAGTTGAGAAACCTGTTTACATTTTTGCCTTTGCACAACCCTGTGCATGAGCAGCCCAGCAATAGTAACGAAAGTAACTCGTCACAAACAGCTCGAGCCTGCCAGCAACAAAAATTAATGGGAAGGCAAGGATTTTCTTTTGATGTTGGAAAGACTCCAGTAAAAACTGGTTTGTACATGGGAACATGGTGTCAGACTAGAAGAGAATCAGCTTGTCTGACTTGTGGTTTTCTTGACAACATTCATCTTCTCTTGGCCTGATAGAGAGCAATTAGTGCTTGTCAGTTGAATCATGTGTTATTAAGATCATTCAGGCATTTTTTAATTATGATTACCTAAACAGACAGCAAAAGAAATTCTCAAGCAACTCTAACAATCCACTTCCTTTTCAGATGCTTCCAAGTCTTTTCTCCTTTAATGTTTTAAAGTATGGCGTTGGATTTTACCTGCAAAGACCTCAGGTACCTTTTCCATTTTAAATACATCCAAAAAAAAAAAAAAAAAAAAAAAANAGATGCTTGGAGTAATGATTTTTTAATTTTTTTTTTTTGCAGTAGATCAGTCTTCTCTAAACCCAGTAAGCTGCTCTATGTGCCAAGACTTGTTTTAGAACACCTAAAACAATGCCTAATAGGTTTACAAAGATACAGCATTCCTAATACATACATCTTCCTTTCACCATTGCAGATTTCCAATCAGGATATGAACAGTGTCAGGAATGACATCATTCTTGGGTGGTGTTCCAAACTCCTCCCCAAATAAAATGGTTCCTTATCACTGACTTGGACACTTTTTCCCACTGTAAAGAAAGCTAAAAGCAGGACAAGACTAGACATAAAGTTTCTAGTTATTTAAATTCCAGATATCAGCGTAATTGGATTTTATAGACTTTGCACAGATGAGATCAGGACAGGCTTCAGCCCTAGGTCTGAGCTTAGAACACCACTTCTGGAGCAACACTATTGTTTCTTCCCGTTGGCATTTCTCCCTTCTCTTTATCAGGGGATTTTTTTGAGTTCCTAAATTAACATTTCCTTTTTTTTTTTTTTTTTCTTTTTCCCCTCCTGCTTGCTGCAAGCCTTGGCCCCCAGAACTCGCGAGCTCTTCTTGCTGTACCATCTGCTGCTGCACGAGGCCAGCCAAGGGCCTGCACAGAATCATTTGGGAATTGGGAAATGAAGGTCTCAATTCAGTGGAAACCCTGATATCCCTGTGAAGCATCTCTCTGGTGCTCTGGTGAGCTGTGCATTTCCCTCTGCACGAGAAGCTCTGTTCAAAGGAACACACATTTCCAAACAAACAGGGTAAATATTTAGCGTGCACCTTGATTTTAATAGGCATCAAAATCCTGCTCCTAAAATGAATGATATTCAAGTATCTATTACCAATTCCCAGGAGTACATCTAATGAAGGATCCTTGAGGATTTTTCTTTTTGGAAAGATTCTTCACATTTGTTTGCAGCAACAGCAGGAAAACAGAGCAGGCACAAGATGACTCTGCCTGCATCAACACCATATTTAATGCCATATTTAAGAGGGTAAAGTCTCATACAGGGAATAGCCAATAATTTGGGAAGAAAACAGATGATAACAGCCAATTTCCTGGAGTGGAAAACAGATGCAAGTTAATGGCACATCTTCTAATAAACGCCTAAAAGCTTATTAAAATGGCAACCGGGCAGATGAAGGATGAAGGGACTACTCTGCACATGCAGAAAAAAAAACACCTAAACCAGAATTCTTAGGATTATTTTAATTTAATTTTGGTTCTCTTATGAGCCCTGGTTCCAGTATATTACATGTCTCATTCTTCCACTGGGGAGAATCTTACAGACTCGTTCTGAGGTACTGTGGAGAAAAAAGGAAATTACTCATTTTTGGCTCAGCTCAGAGCAGACCATTATTTGCAGGTTTATGAACTATTATGGAAATATAAAGGCTGAAAAAGGTAATGCTGACCAAACCACTTAAATCTCCAAGGGCTATTGCTGATCCCTGGGCAAGCAGATAGAAGACTGAAGTGACATCCAAGACTGCCATCATCTTGGTTTCTGCTTGCTGGCCAAGTTTATAAAAAAATCAGCATTCTGCTTCCTAAATTAAAAATCTGAGTGAATCCTTTTGCTGCAACAGCTGATCATTATCCACAGTAACTACCATCATCAACATCAGATTGGATATATTCAAGGCATAGTTAAATAGGTCTGAAAAAACTAGAAATGAGAAGAAACAGGAGTTTCTACCTTGGATTCAGCATCCCTTAGTAACAGGCTATTCTGAGGAACCTGATGTCCCCATTTCATTACTCAGCCTGTGCCTACCTTTAATAACTTCTCCTACTCATGGGTGATATAGTATTTTTATACAAGGTTTGTCTTTTGCATAGACTTGAAATATTTATATGGTAAAAGAAAAAAAAATCATAGGAATAGAAATTTCCTGCAAGATGCTGCTTTATGGTTTAAATAATTTAGGCCTATGATAACTACACCTAGAAACAGTGCACACATGAAAGTTACAGAATTATTTTTTTATTTAGGAAGAAACTACTCCTGGAATGACACCTTCTACCGAAGATGTCAAAAACGTGTATTCGGGATACTCGAGTCACTTAAATCCTTATTTCCAGAGCCAAGGATAACATTAAATATGAACATTGAGACAACAACTTAGCTGCTGCAGAGAGTTTCTGGATCAAAATGTCTTGTAATTTTTGGTTAAGATCTTTCTGCTCTCTGCAAGAGGGCTAAATGACAAAGAAACTCGCTCCCATCGTTTAAATCCTGTGCTTGGCAGACAAACACACACACGAGGCTCTTACTCAGTGCTGCCAAACCTATTTCGAGTCAAAACCTCAAGCTCTCTGCAATGCTGTCCAGTAATGCCACCTTTAAGCAAACTGGTTCTTAATACAGTGGTGGGTTTGATTATAAGATAAAATTCCTCTCCCTGCCTTTTCCTGTAAATATTCACTCCCTTTGGCTACCAGTAAAAGGCTTGAGCAAACCAATTCTTGCTGAAACAAACTGCATTGCTCAGAAATCCTTCATTTGCAAGACACAAAGAGCTGTGCCTGACGTTACCACCCCCAATGGTAAACCCCATTCACCTTCTGTTAACTAAACCCAGCTGTAACAAATACTTCAACTCCCTCCTCAAAATGATTTCTGTTCTCCAGAAAATTGCCTCATATTTGCTGTCATCCCTCCGTTAGGTTCTCCCAATCTTTCTTACAGAAGTTACCAAAAGGATGTCAAGTATACAACAACTGTGAACCCTACAGTCTGTAATTCTCCTACTTTTCCTGTTCATTAGGCACTTGTAGTTAGTTGTTTAGTACGTTATTCACTCTTGTTTCCAGTCCTCCTCCTCCTGCTGCTGCAGATAATCCACTGATGTTGATATAATCCACAAATACCATCAGTCACATCAGTTTGTGCTGCTGCCTTGAATGCTGCAGCAGAACTCTCCAGGATGCCACTTAGATTAGCCCACGAGGCTCAGGCCATGGCTCAAGGGCAGCCACCTTGCCGCTCATTTAGGGGGCTCAGACACAAACCCCAGCAGCAGGTCCTGCCCACTCCGGCAGCCTCGCTCCCAGGGGAGCTGAGCTCACCACAGCTCACAGCTCCCCGACTATCAACAGAGGCAAACACTCATTTCGGATTATTTTATGCACACAAATTAATCCCTAATTTCAAACAAAACTCGTGAGAACACACCCAAGTCAGAATATCTGTAATAAAGTGCACTCTAAGAACAATGAAGTCAATTTGATACCGTGTGCTGATTTATCTGGAACAAAACAGCACCTTAGAGCACAGCAGAATATTTTCATTTACCAGTGAAACGAGTCACCCCAAAGCCTCAAGCTCTATTTCTATGATTTTCACTAGATTCATTTAGCAACAATGTGTTCCTAAGGTGGCAACCAACCCCCAAAAAAGTGAGGTAAGCAGAGATAACGGAAAAAGATAAGAGACATTGTTCTCCTCTTGGTTCACACTCGCAGGAGCTGCAGCACATGCACAGTTCCCTGCCTTGAAACTCCTCTGCACCACAACAGTGGAGACAACTGCATTTAACAAAATGTAATTACAAGACCACAGAGAACAAAAGAACTGACTAGAAGGCAAAATTCTTAACTCTGGGGATGTCTGTGTTCGCTGTCTGAAGCAGAGTTGGACTCTTGGGTCAGGACAGACTTTGGAGAGAATTGAGTGAGGGTGAAGGAAAAAATGTTGTCAAAAATGCCACCCTGCCTAAACATGCAAAACCATCTCCTAATCCCATGCTGATTTAAAAATATATTAAAGTTATTCAAAATTTTAAACTGCCATTTGATACATACTTCATTATTTTAAATATTTTAGTTATTTTAAAAATGAGTGTTTTGTAAAGAGTCCACACAGATCCTTCTCAATAATCTATAGGATTTACTAAAAAAAACAATTATTCAAGCATTCCTCAGGAATTTTAAAGTATAGTTTCATAAAAAAAGAGAAATTTATATAAGTAAACTTCTGAGAAAGTACTGAAATAGATTTGGGGGTTTTTTTTCCCTTCCTTCCTCTTTGTAGAGGGCAGAAAGGAGAATTTGTGCATTGTTCTTGTCTGAACATTTGACACCAAATTTGGAAGAGGTTCAAATTCACCTGTTAACCAGCTACAGCACGAGACGTACGAACACACAGAGAAGCCTTGTCCCAATTTAAAAACTACTGCTTTCAAAATAATTTGCTTACATATATAATTTATTTGCAGTGCCATCAAGAGCAGCTAAGTTGAGGCAGGCACGCAGAGCTCACTTTGCAGCCTTCTGGTAGGTATAATTTAGCAGTCTGAAAGGAGTCCTCTAACTAATTTTGAAATGTTAAGCACAACCTCTTGAAATCTAAAGAAAACAGTGAAGCAAAGATAATCAACATAAGTATTTCTTTCACAGCTGAGAATCAGCCAACTCCACATCAGCCCCACATGAAAACTCCGCTGTATTTTACAGAAAATCCAGAAATTTGAGCAATATAGAATAAATGGATGGTCTCACTGCTTAAAATGAATGGCACCAAACATACCCACCAGCTAAAAATATAGTAAGTCATCCGAAAATATATGCCAGGAATCTTCACAGTACCCAGCCCTCCACCCTAATCCATCCCCTCCTCCCATGTCACTGTAAAAATTTAAGCAGTGTTTAGGGTCTGGGATCCTCACTGGCTTCATTAGGATCCGCAAGTGTTCCTAAAATGTGTTAAAAAAAGCAATCCAAGTAATTAAATATCGGAGTCTGTGTTTTCTTTAATAATAAATGCTTCTGGAGAAACCAGAATTAATTCTAAGGATGACTAAAGGCCCTAAATATTAAGAGCATGAAGCCTGTCACTTTACTGTATTTATATTAAAAGACTGAATCACTAAAATTAAAATATTACTGAGTCTATGGGAAGAAGCCATTACTTACTGTTACCTAGAAAAATATCAACCAACAAATCCACGTCTCCCACTGCCAAAGAAAAACCATCCAGTGACTGAGAACATTGTTTTATTCACTATATTACTGTTTGAAAATATATTTTCCTGCATTGTAAAACACAGAACTTAACTCAGTTATTACTTGATAAAACCATTCTAAATTTGTTCTAAAAAGGGCCCTATAATGAAAAATCTAAGCATGCAGCCAGCTGAGCTGTAAGAACAGGCACAAAGGGTTGGAAATTTTATTCCTTGGAATGGGACAATAGTTGGGCAGATATGCAACAGCCAGATCAGCTCTGCAATTTATTTTTATAAATGGGGGGGGGGAAATAGCAAGGCAGAAGAAGACTGGGGG
>VZDJ01000038.1:498863-521379 GCA_008694505.1 Cyanoderma ruficeps | reverse complement strand
GGGGAAATGTTTCAGGGATTTGCTTCAGAAATAGCAAAGATCAAGACCAAAGAAATCCAAAGTTTGGCAGAGAGAAGGGGCCAGGTGGCAGAACATGCAATGCAGCACCCACCCGGGCATTGAAGGACCTCAGCAGCAAATCCAATTTTCTGCAAATAGAGGGACAGCAGAAAAATCAACTGTGACTTCCAACCTTAGGAAAAATAGAGGGAAAATACATTCCTGCGCTGTGAACAGAGTGAGTTTAAAATTAATGCACAGTTTCCATGAAAATTACAGATTTTCAGAAGATCAGATCACTTTCATGTAAACAAGTGGCAATATAAAAGTCTGAAATGACCTGCATCACCATTACTCATTTGCACTGGAGGAAATGGTGTTTTCCTTACTGGAAGAGGGGAAAAAGAAAAGAAAAAGCACATCCTGAGGAGGAAAAAAAAAAAGAAAAAAAAAGGACACCTCTTGTGCTAAGTATTATTAGAAAATAGATAAGCATTAAAGTGAGTCACAGTTGGACCAAGTAAGCAAAGAATACCTTTAAAGGCTGCACAGCATCACAATACTATAAACAAATAATGAGAAAAAAATAGCTGATTTCTGAAAAGCAGGCAGTTGTTCTCAGCAGCAGACTTTATTTTTCACTTCCTAAGCCTGGTTCAAATCACACAAACTCTCATATTCTTCAATACTTCTTTCAAAAGCAGTTTGCTGTGTAAGAATCATTAACCCTAATCCTTTACACTATTCCTGTCTGTCAGATGACAAAACCAGCAAAATGCTTGGAAATGCCAGAGAATGGGGCAATAGCTGCTGGATGTGATGCAAAGCTGATGAGCCTTTTCCAGCTGGACATCAGCTGGGGGGTTTCAGCAGCTGGGCACTGCACGGGCACTGCAGCTCCAGGCCAGCAGGAGCTGCCATGGTATCCTGGAGGGATCCTGGAGGGATGCAGGAGGCCCCAGAGCCACTGGATGCTGCTGGATCTGCAGGCATCAGCACAGCCACGGTGTCCATGCCTGCGCTGGGCAGACACAGCATTAGCCAAGGCACAAAGATTTTATGGATCAGGGAAGAGGAGAGCAGAGCCCTCCTTTCCCAAGCTGCCTCTCCGCACTTTGTAAATGTCTTTTTGTGGTCAAGTCGAGGGTAAAAGCTCCACCATGTGGGAGAAGCTTAGCACTAGCCCAGGTGAACGTGGTGTTTACTCCGTGGAGCATCCAAGGAGCATTGTCCTGGCAGGTGCCACACAGCAGCACGGCCACCAGGACACCCACAGCACCTGGAGACCCAGGGCAGGCTCCCAAGCCATCAACACCCCGTGACATTCATTAATTTACAGCACATTGTCACTGCTCTGGGCACCCACACGTCGTTAATACCTGTCAGTTACGAAAATGAGGGAGGCTCAGAACACTTCCTATGCTTTTGTTTTGTGAAGGAGTAACTTTTTCCAGGGCCGTGAATAATTCTTGGTGCTGTATGACTGAAAACAGTGAATAATCGCAAAAAAAGGAACTGTTCCATGTTCCAGTGAAGAGACAGCCTGCCAAAACAAACATATTATGGCTGCAAAGGAAAGTAATGTGTCTGTAATTTTAAACTCTGTCCACTTTAGTAGTTCAACAAGTTTTTATCTCACCCGAACAACAGAAGCAGTAATACGCAGCACAGAACCTGCATGAACCGACCTGTACTGTGTGTGTGGTGCTGGGGAGCAGCAGACAACTCAAATAAAATGAAATTTCATGATAAATCTACCTTCAAAGCCCAATAAAGTTATGCTACATAAGCAGGATATTGATTCTAAGCAATTAGGAAAAAATGTTTTAATAGGAATAACTACTTAGTCTTTTATTCCCACAAGTAGTCACATAATTTATAAGACCCCCCCCCCAAAAAGGAAATACATTCAATAATAGTCTTACAAATAATATTAGAAAAACTGACAATGTTTTGGGATTGCATTTATACATCAGTAAGAGGGAAGAAGCATTAAGTATTCTTCAGCATCAGAGCAACCAATCTGAAAAGTGTATTTTAAAATAAAATAATTAGGGAAAATATCTTAGTTGCAGAATTTAAACATATTCACTACAAGTTTTTTAAAAACAAGAGCCTAATCAGCATACAGGGACTGGGGTTTCAGCAGTGACTACAGATTTTGCAGGTGCTTTTCAGTAGCCCCATTTGAACAGCTCCTCTATTTATCCAGTTGATTAAGCACATGTTGGGAACAAGGCAGTGCTGCTGTCAGGGTGTGCATTTGGGAGATGTTTCCCAAAGCTGCCCAGATCCAGAAATTCCCATCTTCCAGCCTCACTATTTCAGCAAGCACATGGGATCACCAGGGAAGGGTGCAATACAGTGGGGCCCCAGCATGGAATGGTCACTCCTAAACGGCCAAAGCTGCAGGAAATGGTGCATTTGATCTCTAGCTGATTTTGTTTTTATAAACATGAGTGTCAAGATCTGGTAGATGGCATCCTGAGGGGACAGCAAGGAGGGAGGTGTCTGTGACCCCTCATCTCCAAGCCTGAGGACCAGGGGCAGGTCCCCTCTTGCTCTGCAGCAGCCACAGCCCCAGGGAAGCCCCTTCCTGATCCCTTCCACCACCGCAGCTCCCCGTCAATGCCTCCACTCCTCCCAGGCCAGGGCTGCAAACCAGGGAGCAGAACAGGCAGGGAGAGCTGCACCGCCCTGCCCGGTGAGTGACCCAACCCTACCACCTGCTTGGCCTGGCCAGCAGCGGGTGACCACACCACCAGCTCCCTCTGTCCTCCTGCACACCCTGGGCTTTCCAGGGCAGGTGGATGGCCCAGCCCAGCCCCAGGGAGCTGGTCAGTCGTGGCCAGGAGCCCGGCGGAGCCGAGCCGTCCTGCCGCGCGCGCGGAGCTCGCCGAGACACCGCGGTTACCGGGCAGATCGAGACAGGTTCCCAGCGTTTGGAGAAGTGCTCTGGGGTTTTCAACACTGACATGACAAGCTGGCCAGGAGCCACTGGCAGCAAACCTTGCTGAGGAATCCTGTAAGGCACAGAGCTCGGGGTGCTGGGACAGACACCCACCGGGGACAGACACCTCTGGTGTCCCCCGGCGCGCAGCGCTACCCACGGTGAGATCCCCGTGTGCAACACCGACACCCCAAACAAGCCTTCCCTCTCCAAACCTCCTCCCTGGAGCCTGCTCCAGGCTGCTAAGTAGGTTGATTTTCAAGTATTTAATATCCAGTCGGATCTTCAGCACTCTGGGTGGGAAAGTGGGGGGGTGGGAGGGAGGGAGGGATAAAAATCAGGCTCTGTCATCGCTCCCAAGAGCGACTCTTATACCCACACAGCCAGTTGGCACCAGCCAACCGTATCTCTGAATTCATGCTAATTCTGTCACTCATCATTACCAGCCAGTCACTCCGAAACCAGCTCTCTGGGAAACACCCCAGTGTTAGGCTCTATCCTTCCTGAGGAAGGATGAAGATAAAATTTTAAGAACTATTTTTTTTTCTTCAATAAGGCTGAAACAGAGCTGAAGTCCTTGAGGCTGGTAGAAAAGGACTGTTCCAATAGACACATCACATGAGCACTTGTTTTTTTCAAAGACAAACTATCTTTTCAAAACTAACTGAAACATTTTAAATGTCTATGAGCTAAGGGCACTTTGAGCAGACACACGGCTCCCAACCATCTGACTCTTAGAGTCAAATCACCTCAGCTGGCTGCTCCAGGACTATTAATTTGGATTGCACTCTGAGGTCAGCTAATGGCCCTGCCTCATCCACATACCATTTAGGTGTCTTTGTTTTCACAGTGCAGAGGATCATTTCATCAAAGCTCTTACAGAGCCACGCTCCATTTTAAATTCATGTTTCCCTTTAATCTACACATCCCTCCAGCGAGCTCCTTCTCCAGACATGAGTGTCCTCACTGCATTCCCTGGAAAATGCTGCTTCCCACAACATCCCACCTGCCCTTACTGCTTTTATTTGCCCAGAGAACAGTTATGCACCACTTCACTCTTGCTAAGTTTATCACCACGGACAGCCAGCATCTCTCTGTCCTGCTCCACAGCAGCCATGGAATGGGCCAGGCCTCTCGTGCCCAAGGGAACAGTTCCACTGCCTCATCCCAGAGCTGCAGGTGATGGACCCAGCTGGCAGCTCCATCACAAGGGCACTCTTATGAAATTCCCTTCCTGTTCACTAACACAGCAATTTCTCTGTATTAAGAATACAAATTGTATAAAGAGTATTAACTAAAGCATCGATGAAATACATGGAGGAAAGTCTGCAAGACAAACTATTTACTCATTCAAAAAAGTGTGTGACTATTTGGATAAAATGCCTTTATGCACATGGAATAGGAAACATTCAGAGATGCATAAGCCTATTTTATGTCTGATCTCAGGAATTATCATCATGCCAGCATTGGCTGTGGAACTGAAGCAAACTCAAGAGACGTACATGTTGAAATCACCATCAGTACCTCCTACAGTAGTGAAATACTCATTCAAGATTTGCCATCCAAATACTGACTTGCATCGGTCACACTTAACTTATCAGGTATCTGATGATCCCAAAACAAGGCAATATATCCATAATCACTGATTTCAGTGGTCTGTAAGTTTTGGACTCAAAACACAAAGCACTGGAGCATGTTTTATTTATATGCTCAGTGGCTATAGAGCAGAATCATGTCATTGTTGAAACTGCTTAATCTGTCTCAGCATTTAAAATTAAAGTTGAAAAGAACCACTAGTGCTTTTAACTGTCCTTAAATTACATTAATTGCGTTGTTAAGCACTTTAACAGCCTTATGAAGGCAGCTAAGTAAATCACTGCTCAAAAGTAAGTCTGTACAAGCACCTCCCAAGTTCCACACAAAGGACAGAGCTGTCAATGCCCTCACCTGAAGAATGAGGATCTCCCATACATGAGACATCAAAGCAGAGGCTACTTTTACCCTTTGCCCAGACAATCTCTGTGTCAGCATCAACTGCTGGAACATCAACATATCGTGTACACAGAGAGCACTCCAGTTATGCTGTCATGATTCTATTTACACCCTGTCCTGCCAGCAAGCAACTGATGTCATACACCTGCAGACAACAGAAAAATTCCCAATCTAGAAATTTCTGCTGGCAAGAGATCAACAGGCCGTAATGAGCACTGAAAACAAACTATCCAGCCTTCAGCCTGAGCTCACTGATCTCTGCCTGAACTACTGCACAGGGCTAAAACTTCACTGCTCCAAGAGCAAAGATGTCACTGCGAGGGTCAGCATCAAACTGAACAAAATCAGTGCTGGTGACCACAAACTGGATTTTTAGATCTACAGGCTCTCCCTTTGGGATGTGCTTTCTGCATCCCATGTAACTGGAGAATGTACAGGTGTGGTGGTCAAACGACTCGACAGAATATTCTTGTGTGTTATAAATAAGCACACCTGTACTGACACGCAGAACATGAAACTTGCACAAAATAGCAGCCAAATTCTTACAGCAACGGCAGGCACAAGCTGAACCAAATACAGATCAGATTGTTTTAAGAATAGCAATTATATATATATATATATCTCACATATATATAATCTCACACATATATATATCCAAAGATACTTGATATACCGAGAAGAAACAATGGAACGAAATAAAGCAATCCCAAAGTTTCGAGCCATCTGTATATTCAGTGCTGAGTATCAAACCATCTGTATTATATTCTTAGATCAGCTAAAGCAAACCACTGGCACCAGTGCCAGGATTGGCAGCAGAGACGATTTGGACTGCCACCAACGAGAACGAGCTACCATGCCTTTTAGAATAAATTTTGTAGCAAACACCAAAAGGGTTGATCAACACATATTATCACAGCTACAACAAGCCAACTAGTTTAAAAAACAGCCTTTGCCATCCCACAGTGTTTGATTTTATGCCGTACGATAAACTCTACGCCTAAAAAGGAAATTCAGCTTCTCGCTGTCCCTGTCCCGCAGGGAAATGGCTCAAACCACTCCAGCAGGTTTTGCACAACAGCACCAAGCATCTGCACAAGGTGTCACCAAGCCCATACCCCACATCAGCCACTGCAGGACATCACAGCCAGATTCAAGGACACCAAAACCCCACAGGAGTCAGGGGAGAGGCAACCACACCCCAAAGTGAACCCTCAGCAGCATTTTCTGAGGCACGTCCTTGGAAGGTCTCCCGCTCCAGTGTGGGGCAAGGCTTGGCTCCCTTCATTTCAGAGACACCAGCAGCACCGAGTGACCCACACTCACTCACTTCATCTTCTCCAACCCCGGTCTCCACCATTCTACAGCACCCCACTTGTTCCAGGAAATTTCACCGATCCTTTGTAGTCTAGCCAAAATTTCAAAGGCAAAAAAGCCAAAATATCCTTGAGGATAAAGTTGCTGATGTAAAGAACATTGGCTAACCCCAATAATTTTATTTTCATATTTTAGAAGAGCCCAAAAATAACTATTCACCACCTTTTCCTCTGCTTGAGATTTTGAGAACAATCCGCCTACCATGGAGTGTAATTCTCTTAGCGCTAAGAATTTTGCATGGGTGGAACTCTTTAGCTAAAAGTGATGATAAATAACACCTCCTCAATCCTGCAATCTCCAGAAACAGTTTACAAGAACTAATACATTAGGTTGATTTGCAATGTTAAACTAGAATTTCCCAACCCTCTGATGTCCACCTGAAGGATGCCAGGGGAGACATCAAGATCAAGGGAGCACAACACGAAGTTCAACTGTCTGAGGATCTTCCTTCCTCCCTACCTTTGCTGTTGTGGGAATGTCTAACTGTGTGCTAAGTTTCTGTGTGGAGAATTAGCAGATACAACACATTGCCACATCCTGAGAGCTCCTCCATCACCCTTCCAACAGCCTCACAGGACCCTCGCTCTGCTGGGAAGCACAACACCAGCCTTAAGCTGAAGGTACAACCCTCCAATGACAGATTTTTTTCAGCACTCAGGCAGCACTTAGGTGTTAAATCAGCAAAATTAAGCAGCATTTTTTCAACCTTGTACCCAGTTTATGTACAAATGCTGCTAATTGATAAAAAACAATGTGCACAGGTTCAAGAACTTGCCTGCACGTTCTTCTTACCTCTAGACCTGCCATACAAAGGCCCACACACACTTCCATCAATGAAAGGGGTCACATATGATGTTTTTAAACTTATGCATACACTCAATGGAGAGCACCTTCTGAAGACTCCAATTAAAGAGCAGCAGAATAATATCCTTTCCTCAATAAAACATATTTGCACTTTGAACTATGCATACTGTTTAACTCCATTCCGAATCCTATTATGAGAAACTTATTTTATGAGTCTGCCAAAAAGCCTGGTTACCAGAAGCGTAATCACAGTAAGCAATAAAGGCTGACATGGAGGATATTTCTAGGCAATTACAGCAGGTGTTTTAAAGGCATAAAGCTGCAGAGTTATAAATCTATTTAGAGCCACAGAGAATGTAAAAGGCAACCAGAAGGTTCAAACTTGCACAGCAGACAAATATTGTTCCTCTTCCCCTGCAGAAAGTAGAGGCTGCAGGAACAAGTCCACAGTGAATTTCAGCAAGTCAGAAGGAAACAATATAAAATGCTGAGGTACAACAATCACTGCAAAATGAATGTAGTGCCTTCAAAGGAGGATGCAGCGCATCTATATATATATATATTAAAAAAAAAAAAGATACAAAGCCTCAAAGAATCTTATCACTTAAGGACTGCTAGATTACTTTTAAAATGCTGTTTCTTTTCAACTCAATGAAGCAGGGTTGCATGTAATGTCTTCTGTTGCATGAAGAAGTTTGAAAAGACAGTCTAATGGAGGGTGTCTACAAAAAGTTCACTTGTAGATGTGACAAGTCCTGTTCAGACCTTACAAAAACTTGTACATGAGCTGTATCTGCAATGCAGAATTGGTGGAGGGAACTCAGGGAGAGCTGACTTGCCAACACAACACGTAACTTTACAGAATGATTACTGGTTATCAAAGTTGCATAAGCCAAGAGACAACACCAACTATAAATATGACTACCAGCTATTCCACACAACCCCAAGCGTCCTGCCAAGCCCTCCTTCATGTTCTCTCTCACACAGACAAAGGCCTCAAAGCCATGGGACATCTGCCAGGGAAACAAATGAAGTTAAAAAACCAGAAGAACATGAACATGTACTAACCTAAACTTGTGTGTTCTTTCTTCCCAATTCCTCCCCCAACACCTCCCCTTACAAAGACGACGTCTCAGTTTACTGTACTCTCTTCCTTCTCCCAACCAGTCTTAACTCTTGGACCAAGGTTTTAAAGTTTCCCTACCTTTGAAAAAATAATGTTCAGTTCTTAAATGTTTTGCCAGGTCTGGACCACACCCTGCCCTCTCCCAAAATCTTGGTTGTTTGTCTCCTATTGCACATAATCAATTATAGCCCTTTCAGGTTTGTATTTTGCATGGTGGGAGCTGATCCAGAAAGGAGATTGTGCTTGTGTGAGCTTGTGTGTTTACACAAACACACGCACACGTACACACACCTTGACAGAACTGTTTTGTCTCTACAGAACTTCAGGGGATTTTCCTGAAACTGAGTTTTTCACTTGTAAGCAGATAAGCACTTGACAGAAAAAAAAGTAGCTGAAAATCTGACTCTTACCAGGTCATGCAAATCACTTAAAATACAAAAGGCAAGAGCAGAACCCTCATCATCCTATCACCACAAGAACTGGGGATCAATCATAAGCAATAACTACAGAAAAATGCACAGAGACACCCAGCAGACCTCTCCAGTTCTGCTGTACATTTATTTCCCTCTCCCCGTTGTTCTCCCCGGATTCAGAGTCAGACACCAAGTCGGATGTTTGACAAAAAAGGGAAACGGCAGATTGCCCACCAGCCTCAGCGTGTGCTGCCAAGTGAGAAATACAAGCTTGGAAACGGGCTGGAGATTCCAGCCAGGACAGCAAGGCTCCGAGCATCACACCAGTGACATAACTGAGCGTGGTGGGGAGAGGCTGGAGGGGACGTGGGAAGTTATTGCATGAAATAACTCTGCAGTGCATGCAAAGGAGCTGTTTTCAGTACCCAGCAAGGCAACCTCATCATTTAGGATTGCCAAGAAATAACTGCAGCTTTCTTCTTTCTGATTTTTCTTTTTTAACTACATCGAACAGCTAAATCCCCTTTTACTACTCAAATATGAATTTTCCAGCATAACTTTCCTGTGGGTGTTTCTGTACCTAAATTTTCTTTCTTAGCTACAGTAAAGTGACAAGCACTTGGCAGAACAAGGATCACCCTGGGTCTAGTTCACAACTTTGGGCTCCTACAACATTGGAAAAGAAAGTTTACATCCTAGAAGAGACAAGAATCATCTTGTTAATTTGTTTGGTACAACAGTGTGAACAGCACATGTAGACAAATACTCAATTTGTCTTCAGACAGTTTTTAGAAGACAGACATTTTATCAGCGGATCTGTTAACACTTTCCTTCAGAAAATATGTTTCGCCTGCCAGCAAACAAACAACAAAATAATGTGTCATATCTGTAAAACGAGGGAGAGAAATAATCAAGATTAGCTTCAAAGTGTTGCAATAAAACAACAATAATCAAAGGCTGGAACACGGAACTCGTGTTCCAGCCCTGAGCTCGCAATCTCACATTTGCTCTTTTTCTCTGCAGCACCTGCAGACACGGTGGCATTTCACGGTGATTCTCTCCAGTTCTGCTCTTTAACAATAACCAAGGGAATGTGATGCTCATGAACCCAGCGTGCCGTGCCTTGGAAGCCACTGCTGCAAACCAAGGCACCTCACACAGGCTGTGCTACACCCAGATGATCCCAAAAGGCAAATCAGCTCCATGTTGGGAAAGGCACTCAGAGATGGTGCTGCTTGTTCCAGCCCTTCTCCGGTCACAAAGCACCACTGGAACTGACTTACCCACCAACGTAAACTACGGGAAAAAACTGCAAAATTCTGTTATCTTTCTGCTTAACTTGACCTAATAACTGCTAAGTAAGTTCTCTGTTTTGAATTCAGCGGTATAGAAGAAACTTTAACCAGCAAACACTCCATGAAAACACATTGGAGTGAGGCTTCCAATATCCCAAAAACATTTTTAGTGAGCCCCATAAATTGTAGTTCTAATCAAGGATTAAATTTGGAGACTAAACACCTCTTTATTTGAGGGTAGGGAGGCTTAAATCTTTTTGTATTAATGCTGAGCTATATCATCTGATATTTTTGCTATGACCAACCTATAAAACCTGTCAGCTTCACTCAGTTTACACAGGGCTTTAATTATGTTTAACTAGAATCTGAATGATCTAATTACTTAACATCTTACAGCACAAACTACTGAGGACATCTGGTTGAGCAATTGGCAAAGAGTCGGGGAAATAAAACCACTGTTGTGTGCCCTGCTCAGGACCCCTGCAAACAGCTCTCCCTCCAGACAGCTTCCTTCTTCCATCCCACCTGAAATTTCTGCTGCCTGAAAACAGCTCTGTGAGAACAAATCATCCACCAGCTCAAAGAAAATAGGTGAAGAAAAACTCTTAGTGCCATGAGCAGGATGATGGAACTTTGAAGAAGTTTTTCATTGTGCTTTGTTCATCATCGGGTGAAAAGCCAAATCATGCTCTTGGCCTCTCTGAGCCTCCTTCTCCCACCATTCTCCACGAATTAAGATATGGAGGACCACCCCAAGCACAAGAACACTACAACTGGTGCCAGCTCACCTACATCAGTGCCAGCAGGAAGCTCTCACACCTGCAAGCCTTGAAGATTTTAAAGTTTTTAACCTTCAAGGGAGCAGATCTTAGTAAAACCAGGGAAAACTCCACTGGGGGAACTATGAAGTAACACAGAGAGCCCTGAGGTTAAACTGGGAATAAGCAGCAATACGAGCTGAGGATCCTTTTGGCCACGAACTCTTAAATGGTTTCCATAATGTCAGCCTTGGTCAGAGTCTTTCCCTTGGCCTGGCTCCCTGCCAGGGTGATATCACACTTCATACCTGAGGACTGTTCAAAGGAAAGGGTGCCTGAAACACAGGAAGCTGTTGTCATGACCCATATTGAGCAGACAAGCTCTCACTTTAATCTCTTCGCCTTGAAACCGCAGCGCGCTCACCCAACACATTAACCTGGCATGGTCAAAGAACAAAATAAAACCTGAAAGTTCTGGTTAAAAACCCAGTTAAAGCTTCCGTTTTCTGTCTTTACTTTTCCTTAACGAACAGATGGAAACCAGCAATAACCATCTGGGTAAAGCAGCAATAGCTGTAAAGCACAGTAATTCCACAGAAATACACTAACAAGGTCATTTAAGTGTTTCTCTAATTGTCTTTTGCCCGTGACCTTTTTCAAAGATCTCAGATGAAAAAAACAAAACCAAAACAACTTATGAAAGATCCTTTGGCATCTCTGACAGCGTCACAATTTGAGTCTGTATCCTGGGGAAATTCCAGTTGGGGAACAACATTCTGCCTTCCCAGACTTCCCCCCGACCTCCCAGGAAGAATATCCAGCTTTCCATGCTCCACGACAAAATTGATTATCCCTGAACGAGCAGTAAAACTAAACCGTTCCTGTACGTGCAATGCAGCAAATGTTTTTGGAATCCTTCAAGATCAAAGCCACTCTATTAATAAACTTATATTTTTATATTCCTTGCAGCTGAAAAATCCAATTAAAACACTACAGTGACCTTTTACCAGAGAACGACTGTCACAGTGAAGACAGGATCAGAAGACACCCGAAGCAGGGTTCCAGCAAAAATGGGATAGACAGGGAAAAGAGACTCTTGCAGTTGTTTTACTTCAGTCACTGGGGTGGTAAAGGGTGGCCTAATTCAATAGGAAGATCTGAGAGGCTTTTATTAGGTCTCCCAAGTAGTGTAACTGACAGTTAAACAAACAAAGTGTCAGGCCTTAAGTCAGCATTTAGAAAGTAAATTTATAATGAAGAGCTGACAATCAAGACACCGTACAAAGGGGCTGCTGCCAACCAACAACTTAAAAAAAAAAAAAAAGGCAACTAGATATGGAATGAATATTTCTTACCACTGAAATTAGCTTCACAACTGGTTGGTGAAATGATTACAGCAAATAAATAGGGCACAAAACACTATGAAGTGCGAGTGCAGTTTGCCATGACATCCCTGGAAGCAAGGCAAGAGCACTGGACGCCAGCCCAGCTGCAGTGGCTGTGCTCTCCCACACCAGGCTCTAACTGGCTCACCAGCTCCCATCTCATCCATCCTCCCTCACAAAAACAAAGGGCACCCAAAAATTGAAAACTATCACACAGAGCCATCATCTCCTGCCATCAGGACCTTTCACACTGGCAGAAGAAAGCCTCTAACCCCAATTCCTGCCATCACCTCTCACCAGCGAGGATCCTGCCAGGTATCAGGAGCACAAAGCCAGGACCTGGAGACACAACAACCTTTGGCACACAGGCAGCAGCCAAGCACAGAAAGCACCTTGCCAACCCCAGCACAGTGTGCTGGATGGCCAAGCAGAGTGTGTTGCAGTCCCAAAGTAACTTTTTAGCCCTTGCAGTGAAGTTAATTTTTAAGAAGATGGCACGTATAGCAGCTCTGGGGCACAGTGACCACTTTCTAAGATCCTGAAATCAACCTGAACTATTAAATTCTTCTTCTAATCCCAGTTAAAGTAGGTTTTCACAGTTCCAATTTTAGACTTCAAGTTCTATTTACAGGACAGAAAATCCCAGATAGTGACACTAATCAAGTTTTACTTAGCTTGGCATATTAAAGAACTAACTATTCTCAGGATATGCCAGAACATCTCAGATGCTAACAGATTTTAATTTATCATCTAAACCAAGCTGATCACAGCACAGTGTGTGTGATGTTTTAATCATTTGTGCTGTATTTAACACATCACTCCAAGACAAAAATCCCACACAGTTCTGGTCTCAGCAGCGGATGGCCTGGAGCACAGCAAAGGCCTCATAAAGAGAAAAAATGCGTATCACAAGTTGTACTGAAGATCTCAGCTTTTACAATAAAACTTTCCAGCCATGGGACTGACCAAAATTCTGTCTGCACTTAAAAGAAAATGTGAAATCACCTCATCCTCATGAGCATGGAAACAGCAAAACAAGTTTTGGACATAAAACTGAGAGCATGGCTTAGTAAAACAGCTTAATTTGATTCAAATCCTGACCTTAACTAGGGAATTAATCCTCAATTCTGCAGGGGTGAAGGACTGTCAGTAACACTGATGGCACCCAGAGTCTCGCAGGATCAGGAAAGTAAAAAAAATAAAACTCTTACAAAGTACAGAATAAATTCCTATAGACCAATTCTTCCCTCCTTACTTGTCTGCTTCAACCTGGGAAGCAAGAGCACAGCACCCCCTGAACTCACCCCTACCCGGCCACAAGTATCCCCTCACTTTTGGAGGGAATGAAAAAGAGATATTCTGAGTTTCAAGTGGTAATTAGGAGTATAAAGTATATTTGCCTAAGAAAACAGACAAATGTGTTGTGAACAGAGGCAGAGAGATGAGCTGAGGACACAATATTAGCAAGCTGCCCTTTTCCAGCATCCCAAGAATTTCGAAAGCAATGCTCCATGCCAAAGAAAATGTGCAGAAACCTATAAGCAAAAGAAAACTAGAGCTCCTGAAAGAGGCAGGGCAGAGCTGAAAGAAGGAGGGGGGGAGAAACCAGTGCACTCAACTGTATTTTTCAAATCCATGAAACACTTGCACTCACCTAAAAGAAACTATGTGTAAACAACTCAGCACAGAAGTCTCTCCACAGAAAATCAATTGCAAGACTACTGGCTCCTTGTTTCTAAATGTTTAATATTATCCCATCCCCACAATTAATATTAGAGAAGCAACTACACTCATACCAGACATACCAAACCAAAGCTGAGTTCTATCAATATTAACACACACAGATCTGCAACAGAAAAACAGATAAGTAATGTAGTTCACTGACAAAATTAACATTCTTGTGCTTCAGATCCTAGACAAAGGGTACATTTTATTTATGGATGAAAATGAAGCAAACATCTTTAAGTGACAACACGATACAAATTTACTTTGACGTGAACATGCAATAAAACGTGTAAACACCCAATAAAAATAAAATAAAAAATAATTACAGACAAGACACAAGTATAAATTTTATTGAGCTACCGTGACAACATTTGTGTGTCACATCAATGAAATAACAAGAAAACGAATGGATTTGATTAGAAACATGAGTTAAAGGCAAAGACAAGAGGCCACTGGATTAGGATGGAGAGATTCATCTTTGCTCACAACTTAACCCTAGGCTGGGCTAGAAAGGGCAGCTCCTTCAGCCAAGCTCGGCCAGAAACTCTGACTATACACGTGCTAAGAATTCAGCACAATGCTCACTGGGTGTTGTGCTAAACGGGGATAAAGTTTATCCACTTTTGCCAGGCTCAGGGAGCCGGGAGCACAGCCCTGCAGCCCCAGTGCAGAGCAGGACACGAGCAGGAGATGGATATTCCTGATGGCACAGGCAGCACAAAGAAAGCAAACCTCCAATCCCACTGACAGCCCAAGCAGGCTGCTGATACACTACAAAGCCTGGGTAATTTGGATAAAAGAGAAAAGTTGATGCAAGAAAAGGTTTTGAGCTATCCCACGCTATGTCTTTGGTGAATAATGTATTTCAGCCTTCAGGTACAGGTCCAGCACTTCACATAAGAACTGCTCTGCACATCTCCTCTCTCTCCTCTCTGGCCATCCAAGGGGCTCAAAGGCTCCCAGTTACTGTCCTTAAAACCACCAGAGTGTGGCTTGGGATGGAAGATCCTCCTTGCCCCTGGCTGGCAGAGGCTGGCCTGTCCTGCTGGAACAGGGAGCTGTTTCAAACCTTGGGCTGAAGCTTGAAATGATGCAACCACAAACTGCTGAATTTTTAATTCAACATTCATATCGCTGGCTGCCTATAATGTAAATTTTAAACAGCCTTCAATATACAGAGAAATCTGACGGGAAACTTGATAAATTGTACATTACACCAAACAACAGGGAGGTATGTTTAAAAGTAAGACTGTATCCATGTATGAGTAACTCTAGATTATAACTTTATAACCAAGGGCAAGAAACTTTTTTTCCAGTGATTTAGTACCAATCATTCTCAATATTCTTTTAGGACAACCAACTGCTCAGTTCTTTTTTCACATTCACTTTTGTGGAAATTGTTTTCAGCAACAGCCTGAAAAGCACCTACAAATCAGCACGTTCTCTGACTGAGCCATTTAAAATACTGAGAAGGAAGGTGCAGAAAATGTAACCACCGAGTCTTGTGTTTCCACAAGACAAGAATTAAGTAGCAGCACAACACAACAGTAACTGCTAACTCACAATCTTGTATCTCAAAGAGGGGCTGGGAGCATTATCAGCGTTTCCCAGATGGAGAAGCAAAGCAGGGGAGGCAAGGGACATGTTCAGGGGCTGGAGGCAGGAGTGGGGATGGGGCAGCTCCTGACAGGGAGACTGCAACTCCCGACTCATTTGAGAGTCACTGCCACCTCCTGACTGTGCTCACACTGAATCCGAAGCAGTTCAAGGCTCTGGGTGTCAGCACCAGACAGACATTTTTGATGGGCTGATACACACCAGCTTCAGCTCACCCTTGGTTAGACAAATCTTTCATTTTCTTTAGAATATTGGTTCAGCAACACCATGAAACCACAAACACTTAGCAGAGATACCAGCGAGAGCAGAAGGAGCGAAGCTTAACCCACCAAACTTCCACTGCGTCTCATCATCTGCAACATTCCCTTCTGGCTTTGCAGATTTGTTTCTACAGGAATAAGCCAGGGCATCTCCACTCAAAACATACAATCTTTTGCCATCTAAGATATACCTAGTCTGAATCTTCATTAAAAAAAAATAAAAAGTAAAAAAAAAAGTCAAAAGCTATGAAATTCCCCGGTTTTTTTGCCCCCTCCTTTATTTTTCAGTAAGAACAATGAGAGTGCTTCTCTATTCATAACACCTGCAAATAATCCACACAGGTGGATAGAAAACCACCAGGAAGCACAAACCCTGATTGTCACAGGGCAACACTAAAAACCTGCCAGTGCACTCTGAAGTCACACCATCACCTGAGTATCTCATGGCCAAATCTTCCCAGGATGTTCCCACAAGGACAGCCTGTAGGCAAACCCCAGGTGATCCTTTCATCAGGTGAGCAAGTGCAGGTGAGGTGGATCTGGTGGCAACACTACAGCCAGGCATTTGTTGGGAGACCCACCACAGTGCCCTGTGCACTGCTCAGGATTTATATAAAGGCTAAAATAAGCTCTCTTCTCCCAACTGTACTGCAAGAAGTTTCATTTCCAAGTCCTAGGTTTATGCTCACTCCTTACCTCCTTCCTCTCTTCACCACTTCCCTCTATCTCCTCCACTCCTTTAAGCAGTGTCATTTCCCCCACACCACTTGTTTTTATTTTTACTTCCCTCTAACAATGCTGCCCTCAGCTTGTCACACGTGAGCCACAGACAGAAGCCAACATTTCTCAGCAAGGAAAGACCTCTGCAATGTGTCAGAACCGATCCTGCACACGCCCTCCCCAAGCCCATAAAAGCAATCCCGCAGTGACGTGATAGAGCAGCAGCACTGGACCATCCCACCTCCACAGCTCGAGGGATGTGATAAAATGTTTGCAGGAATCAGATCGTGGTTTGGTCTCACCTGAACACCCATGTGCAGTGCACACCTGGGCTCACCTATACAAAATCATTGGATTCAGCAGGAGGAATGGTCACGTTCCTATGGAATTTGTGCTGCCATTTACCCTTATTTTAGCCTAAATATCATGTCATTCACAGAAAGCTTGTGCTGGCACTCCAGATGCTGCAGTCTCCAGGTTTGCTCATTCACTAAGGTACATTTCCACACAAAAGAGCAGAGCCACAGGATCTGCTCAGCTCTGATGTATGAACTCCTCTGAAAAGCCTCGGAGACAGCCATGGCCTACATCCGTAGGTGCCTCAAAGTGCTCACGACCACAGACACAAGGATATGGGGGAATTCAAAGCATCTAAACACAACAGCTTAAAATACTTCTGTGCATCTGCTTTTGAGCCTTTAGAAAATGAGTAATCTTCACCTCTGTCTTCCCAGAGCAGATCACTGTGGTCCATGAGCCACGGGAGGAGGATGAGCACCACCCCAGCTGCCCTCCCTGCTCCCAGGGAAAGGCAGCACAGCTCCAGCCCCCACAGAAACTTCCTTATTACCCCAACTGCCGACAAAGGAATCGAATTATTGCAAGGCAAGGGGGCAAGTGAATTGCCAGGGAGGCAAAAAACTGTTAGACATTACTGTGACAGGCTCCAGCTTCAAACCCCTGCCTGCTATAACACAGGCACAGGAGCTGTCAGGCACCTCCCACCTTTAGCGCCTTTGTACCAAAAATTACCTTTATTCAGGGTAAATGTTTAACTCTGCCAGGTCACAGGAGGGACCAAGTAACAGTGCAGTAGGAACTGCAGTGTCTTGCTGGAGACAGAAGCACAACCAGGGTACAGTGGTGGATCTACTGCAAATTCCCTACTGCCTGGTGCTTTCCTAGAAATCCAGGTACTGTTGGACAGCAGTGGAGACCTTTGTTACATCCAACAACCTACACCCAACTATGTTTAATCTTTTATAGAAACTTAACATCCAACAATCTGTCTGCATTCCACGTTCTTCACCATGCAAGCAGTGCAATAGCCTCTATTTTCTTCATTAGAACTGCCAATAAAGGCAGAAATCGCCGATCTGCCTTGTCGAACCACAGACAACAAAAACAAGCTGAGAACATATGTCACAAAATGAGCAGGATTTATCTTATGTTCACTAATTTAAGGACACTATTCCTGACTATTTCTGAGGTCCAAGTTTCTCTCATCTTTCCTGGTACACTCAACTTTATAAGTGAGCATTCCAGTACAAGTCTCTTCACCCAACACTCCTTGTCTTCTGCAAACAATCCCATTTCAGCTTTCCCCATCTCATCCTCACATCTTTCTCCCCACTACCCCATTCCAGCATAGAGGACTATTGTCACTATATTCCCAATACAGGAAACATTGTATTTTCAAGGCCTTCCCACAAAGGATATGGGAAAGAACCAAGCACAAGTGCAGGAAAAACCTGGATACACAAGATGGGAACTTACCACCCTGCTTACATAGAAAGTGCACACTGCCTGCTTGGTGCCTTAAAAAATACCAATCATCCAGATGTGTCTGTCCTCTACCCAGTAAATAAACTGCCTTTATTCTTGGCCTCACTGTGATCAAACTGAAACTCTGGATTATGCATTTTTCTACATCCACTTTTTGCATTACAAATCAGCTTGCAAATAAAGAATAACTGTTCACTGGAATTTTAGACTGCATGTAATTTCTTCTCTAGCAAATGCTTCACCCATTACTTATTTGGTATTGTTAGACACAGCCAACCAGTGAGACTTTTGCTCAGAAAACTCCCAAGCATTACCATATCCCAAATCCTCCCTTACTGCACTTCTCAATACATCATCCAATTAACCACAAAGTTGGCATTAGAGCAGAGTGACCGAAGCACGCACTGACTCTGCCACATTTCTGATGGGCATTATTTCATTGCAGGAATAGAACAAGGGAGAGAAAAGCTCTCAGAGATTTATCCCCAAGGAACAGGACTCAAGGAATCCTATGAAAGATAAGTTCTTGTGCCAGAAGTACATCAAGGGCCTTTCTTCTGGCATGTCACGTGTGGTGGGTGTCCAGGGACCTGACCACCACAAGCTGCCAAAGCTTTCCTGCTGCAGGGAAGCAGAGATTGCTCTCAGAGTATCTTGGCAGCAGTGCCCTGGCTTTGCCATCCCTCCCTTCTCTCTATTGCATCTTCCTGCAGGAACACCCAGCTGCTTCCACCACACCTCTGCGAGCAGGTGAGGGGAGCAGAAACGTGGATACAGCAGCCGGAGTTTCTTCTCCACACGCACATTCAGCTACCACTATAAACAGAAAACCACTGGCTACTTTTAGGACAGAAACAATTCTACAATGACCCACACAGATACACAAAATTAAACACTCAGACCTGATCACTAATTCCATTTCTGATGAAGCATATGAACTCCTTCACAGATCAGCTTCTGCTCTGGTACCATCAGACCCAACTAAAAGATGCCAACACCACCACCTGTTTCTAATTCACTAACAGAAGTACTTCGGTATATAAAGCTATTCGTTACAACTTAGTTTTTCCAGATTTTATTACAGATTTTGTAAGATCAATGGTTTACCTTAAACAATTAGTCACAGCCTGCACAGAACTAATATTCCATCCTTACTTTAATCATATATGATGCAATACCAGGATGAGATTTTAAAAAACAAACACATTAGCAAGATTTGCCTTTAGATTTTCACTCCCCAGCTTGATGGTAATGAGTTCTGCCGTTCTGCTCAAAAGCAATAAGAAACTGTACTTTTTTACCAGAATGTGAGCCTGTCCTAGAAAGCTACAATGACATTTTGAGAACTTGTGTTTATTGTCAAAATAACTACAGATAGTTTAAGTTTTCAAAGGCTATTAACTTCTTCCATTTGTCCTCAGATCCAACTCAGAGCTGTGGCTCAAGCTAGACTTACTCCTGGTGGTCAGAGACACCAGCTGCCTCCTC
Organism: Cyanoderma ruficeps; assembly: GCA_008694505.1. Classification (NCBI taxonomy): domain Eukaryota; kingdom Metazoa; phylum Chordata; class Aves; order Passeriformes; family Timaliidae; genus Cyanoderma; species Cyanoderma ruficeps. Next base: position 501,687 of record VZDJ01000038.1, on the reverse strand, counting down.
TGATATTGATATATGCACACATATTTAGAAGTATTAAGCAAGCTGTCAAGGAGAGCTGCATGCTGTGCCCACGGGAACACAACGCTCCTTTTCCTGTTCTCCAGCAAAAGGTTGTTTTTAGAGTGAAGGTGATGGTGACACCAAAAGCTACAAACAAACCAGGACCACGGAACAGCAGGTTACCTTCACGGTGCTGAACTGATTCCAATCACACAACTGCTTCCAAACGGGACGTGCAGTTTTAACTCGAGGGCAGCAGCATTTCTCCAGTGATTTCATCTGCATTTACTGCCACGAGACTCACTGTTTGTGAGGGTCTGTTTACTCTGAGCACTGCAAAACTTCCTCCCCATCAAACATGGCTCCATCTACCACCACACAGCAAACTGAGGCAGCAATGCCATGCCAATTCCACAGTTTCTTTAGGAATCATGCCAACCTTTACTGTAGAAAAGGGTTAATGTTCAGCTGCGTGCCTTGTAGGTACAGTCTCCAGTGAAGAGCCCCGTTTGATACCTGTAGGAGGCTGCCGTTTTTGCATCTCATATTCCATTTGTGAACAGACCTTTTTGTTCTTTAATCCAAGTTCTGAATTATTTAATCCTGTCTCCAACACTTGAAACATCTTTCCCTATAAACAAGGGGTTATTTAGCGAAAGGAAATAAATAATTTAAAAAGTCAGACCCTAAAGTGTTCTTGGCTCTGTTTTTAATTAATATTGATACAATCTGGAGAAACCTGCTGCTTAATATTACAAGGCAGGTCGAAGCTCATCAACAGTTAAATGTCTCCTTCTAACAGAAGGTGGAAGAGGAAGTTGGGAGCAGCCGGGTATGCGGCGCTCGCTGCCAGAGATCCGGGACTGCCCAGTCCCAGCTCCTCACGACTTTCTCATGCACGGAGAGCTTCAAAGCCCTCACACCCTGAGCTCCACGAGCTGGAGTTCACAGGGCTCAGGTGGAATTGTGTTAAGCATAAATCCTCCAGGCTTTCATGCTGGAACAGGGCGTACGCGGAAGTATTTTTATTTTCTACAATTCCACGCTCGAAATACGTCAGTGCGAGCGAAGGACGGGGAAGGAGGGAGGCATGGACAGTTCTTGTGGGACTGAACTTCATCCCCGGGAATGATGGTTTTAAAAGCACATTGCTTCATCTGCAAGTGGGAGTAAATATTACACTACCTCTTCGTGCAGATGGGTGGNAAAAAAAAAAAGAAAAGAAAAAGCTAATTTGAAACAAATTAACTATTCTGCATAAGGAGGAAGGTACTCGCTCTCTCCTGGGTCACTCCAGGGCTCTCTGCAGACAGAGCTTATGCAAAGTTAACAAACTCTGTGCTGCTCACAGCCTGCCTGGTGAACCCGCCAACAGGTGAACAGCCTCAATCCGCAGCACGGATAAATAATCACCAGTCCTCAAAAGCAGGTAATGAATATTGTTCAAACAACTCTAAGCTGGCGTTACCAGAACGCTTCAAAGGAGAAGCTACAAGCTGTTCAAGTCAGACTGTCACATTTAGTCTGCAAAAACGAGATTAAGGTTTGCACGGCGATACTCCACAACAGGTTTTACAGTATGCACAGAAATTAAATTATTATAAAAGTGAGCTATTTTTTACTAAAAACAGAATAGAACAATCTATCAAAATGCCATTTGGCTGTGTTCATTACATTTTAGAATTTAATTTACATGATAGATACTTTAGCATAATATGTTTTAATCAATAAGCATTTCTGAAGGCTTTATTTTTATAGGCAATATTTAGACTTGTTCACCGTTAAATGTAACGCCACGGCAGCGATGTTGAGAGCGTTTATTTTCCTGTGCTAAGCAAGTACAGCCACACGTACACAGAGGCAAAAGCAAAAGTCCACAATTAGAGATGTCAGACCTTGTTTAACTACATCTTAATTTAATCCATTTTATTTTATACAATTCTACATCTGGATCTCATTTTTCTGTATTCCTGTAGGTATTCCGGGTCACTATTAAGAACCCTTTCAAGTTAGCAAAGTTCAGCCAAGTCTACCTTAATCCAAAACCTTTTAAAGAAACAATAAAACGCGAAAGGGGGGGGGTGGAAGACGACAGAGAACCCTGGAAACAAAACGCTACTTTACCCCACCTCCTAATGCACCTGAAAGTCGGAAGGGACCGGCCTCCCAGCACTGATCCCACGCAGCACTTCCCGTTTCGGGGGCTGCTGGGGTGGGAGTTTCAGCATCGCTCCCGCACGCCCGGCCGGCCGAGGGGAAGGGAGGGCGGCAGGACCCGTGTCCCGCTGCCGGCCCCCCGCCAGCATCCCCTCACCTCCAGCGGGAATGCGGCTCTGCCCAGCATCAGCGCACCATCCCTCCGCCTGCCGCAGCCTCCGGCCGGCTCCAACGCCGCCTCCACGGGGGCCAGGGTGGGCAGCCGCCGGCTTTCGAGCCAATTTATTTAAACGGGAGGCAGCGGCGGGTTTGGAGAGGCAGGGCAGCGCCTTCCTGCGCCAATCAACTGGGAGACACGCGTGTTGCAATCCCATTCACGGCGGGAGCGGCACCGATACAGCGTCTGACAACCCCCCCGGCCCGCCCCGGCCTTATCTGTAGCCCGGCAACTCAATTAAACCGTGGGGCCGCGATTCCCCCCGGGGATGCTCCCCCGGGGCAGGGGGAAGGGAGGCCGGTCTGCGAGGACTTTCCCTCGCAGGAAACGGCACTCCTGGGCTCTCCCGAGCCAGCACAGTAAAGCATCAATATTCCGCTCATCTGTCAGATCCTGGACAGCAGGAGAGGCTGGAGAGCCCGTGAATTATGTAACGTGCCCTCCCGCCGC
>VZDJ01000038.1:469577-498030 GCA_008694505.1 Cyanoderma ruficeps | reverse complement strand
TCACGGCGCCCCCGGCGCGCGCCCGCGAGGACCCCGCGCCAGGAGGGGACGCGGGACACGCCAGGGGGGGACGCGGGGACGGGCGCGCGGAGCGGGGCCGCGCCGGGCGGGGGGATGCGGGGACACAGCGGTGCGGGGCGGGGGAACGCGGGGACACAGCGGTGCGGGGAGGTGCGCGGGGTTACGGCGCTCCGGAGGGGGATGCGGACACGGCCCGGCGCGGCGGGGGGATGCGGACACGGCCGGGCGGAGCGGGGATGCCGGGCCGGGGGGATGCGGGGCGGTGCGGGGACAGCCGCGCGGTGCGGGAGGGGTGCGGAGCGCCCGCGGGCGCGGTGCGGGTTCATGGCAGCGCATCGCCCGGCAAATGGTGCCCGGAGCGGCGGCGGGGGGCAGGGGGGGGGGAGCCCGCTCGGGGAGCCACGGGGCTAAAATTAGCCAAGTGCGGAGAGTTTAGGGGAAACAACAATGAAAAAGTGCATCGAGGGCAGCGGGTTCCCGGTGTCCGGGGCGGTCCGGGAGCGCCTGGAACGGGATTTCTTCAGCGCGGACAGGCGCTCCCTGCCAGGGCCGGTGCCGCCGGCCGCTGCCGAGGGGAGACGGATCGCACGGAGGTTGGAAAATCAGATCCCAGCCCCGCGCAGGATATCCATAGAAACGGAGATTAAAAGGATGAAATAACTTATTTTCTTCTAAACAATAATGTTGCTATAAATATGAACATTTTTCTTGTTCCCTTCCTGAAAAGCGCAGAACATTTTAGTAGGCTCATCTCCTAACAAAACAAACCAGTGTACACACGCAGCCCGCAGATAGCTTGCCCCCCTCGAAAGCATTCCCTGTTTTTACTGGGAAACGGGCAAACCCACGGTCTGTACCTGTCCCCTCTGGAATCAATAAGCTGCACGGTATTTTTCCAAATACAGCTACTTTCGCTGTTTTGCACTTCATCTGTAAAAGGAAAATATCTCTTCCCCCCCAAGTGAGTGATTGTAGATTTTTTTCTAAAATTGTATTTGATCACCGAGTGAATTTAGTGCTTGCTCAAGCCCGTGGGCTGCCTGCTTGGAAATGGCTCTGCCTGTCTTTGGAAAAGTTAGGGCAGAGACAGCGGCAGAGCAATTGCCACAGATTATTTCCCAATCTGCTGCCGGCCTCCTTTGGAAGAGCACCATCATTTCAGCCTCCATTTCCACTTTTTGCTGAGGCTGCTGCTTACAAAGATACTAATTGCGATGGCGGGTTTTATGTTAATGGGTTCCACGTAATGATCAGCCCGACGACTGCAGACCTTCAGATTGTTGGTTGGCTGTGCTGGGAATAAAACTAATGGCATTTGGTTATGAAAATGTCAGACCTCTACATGATCTAAACTGGGGGCCCAATGAGACTGAAATCCGAGAGCCTCCACGCCACTGCCGTGGGGCTGGACCCAGGGATGCCCTTGGAAAGGAAACTCCTTCTCCCCCAGAAGTGCAGTGCCAGGCTTTGAGAGAGGGCAGCTCCTCACTGGGATGATGCTGGAGAGGATTGGGGTGCCCGGCTGGGGTCCCCCCCGGCTCCGGGGAGAGGGTGTGGGGTGCTCGGAGCGACAGCCGGGGACGGAGCAGGGATGGAGCTGCACGAGCCTCCGAATTCCGAGTAACGCCATAACCGGTTTGGTAGCTCTAAAATAGGATTTTAATCCTGGGAAGCATCATTTCACATTCCAGTGATCTAATCAAAATCCTTTCCTCTAATCTCTCCATGGTCCCCCCTTTCTAGATGAAAGAGGCTGGAGTTCCTGTCTTCACCCTTTCTCCGCTGCCTCCCTGTTCTACCAGTCTGTTCTGTGTCCAGGCAACTGCAAAAAGACATTTCAAAGGCTCCTGCCGTGCCATGTAGATGTTTTCTCTTGTTAGTTTGGACTGCAGGTGTGTAAGCCTCAAGGATGAAGTATCGTGGTGCTGTTTTAGGTTCGGGGCACACAGCCGTGGCACAATAAATCACATAGGAACGCTCCGCTTTGAACACGCGTGCACGGAAAAGGGAAAAGAAAGAAAGCATCTGACCTGAATCATTTTCTGGAAACACATCTGGTTAAAATCCAAAGTTTTAAATTGAGTAATATTTTAAAATACATTTGGTAGGTATTAAATTACAGTGTTATATCTGGTAATATTTATGATACTAATGTGTTAAGCGGAGGTTTATATCTGTCAAGAAATATGAATGATTGTCATATGGGGTAACAAATGAATCCCGATATAAATAACATTGTATGATATTTTTAACATTATTGTAGTCTCCTTTTTTGCAGAAGTTACATTATTGCCAATTTGAAATAAAAGCTCTGTGGCTACATACCAAAGCTTTTAGCCATGTAATTTTGAATAAGTATACAGCAGAACGGCTGATTTGGGGAATTACTGAGAAATCTTAACTCTGCCAGAAGACAAACGCTGAGCACCTATAATTCCTATTGTCTTCCATGCAGGATCAAATCCCTCGTTTGCCATTTTGTGTGGCAGCAAGCCCAAGGAAATCTTGCTTGACAGCTCTGTTTTCTCAAAGTGCTGCATTTCTTCAGGCTGGATTCTGCAAAGATCCTGCAGGCTACAGAGCTCCTTGGAGCAAGCGATAATGTGCTTTGTGTTCCTGCTGAAATGCACCTGTGTGCAATGGGAGAGGGAGCTTGGAAAACTGGGTGCACCCTGGCAGGAAGATGGTTAGAATAAAGTCTTCTTGTGTTATTATGTTTTGAGGAATCATTCTCATCTGTTCGTTTGAGGAAAGTTTTTCTGAAGTTAGATTTGAGCTATGTAAATGCTAACTTCTTTCGACGGGCACTGATAGAGTGCTGGAAAAGGAAGCACAGTGGATTTGAAGTTTAAATCTCAAATGATGGCAGCAACTAGTAATGCTTGATACAGCCAAAATATTTGTAAGTATGTTGTGCAGATTTATTTTTAGGAATTGGGTGAAAATCGCATTAAAATTTGTTACCTAATAATGTCATGAGATCTCACTGATACAGCTCTTTAATGAACACATTTGCACTTTGGGCCATCACAGAAAATTCTTCTTGTTATTCTTCATGTCATCATCTGGAATACTGAAGAAAATAGATCTTTATTTCAAAGGTCCCAAACTGGTTGGGAGCAGTTCCTTAGCACGGCTGCTCCCCTGGGCATCAGTCTGCATTCATGAGGATATTTTGGAAAATGAGTCCAGTATTGATCACTGGACTTAGGCTTCTCTTTGCCTTAATGACTTCATGAACCTGGCTGATTTTCTTGGCCAGGACACTGAAAGATGAGGTGTTGCTTCTCCCAGCACTTGTAACTTTTGGGTCTTTTCTCCAAGGACTTTTGTGGTTTCTTCTTCTCATTTTCAAGTAAACTGTCTCCCATATTTCTATCAGTTCCCCTAAAAGAGTTCCTCCAGAGCCTTCTCTGTACCCCTGTCTGCTCCTTGGCCAGTCCCTTCCCTCCTCACTTTACAGCTCTCATCTTTGCATTTTCTTCAGCTGATTCTTTTCCCTGGCTGCCTGTGCCTGCTAGAAAGGAGTTCCTCATTCCAAAATCCCAGCCCTCTCCACTGTGGAAGTGCCCTTCTGTTCACTTTAAACTGGCTTTGAGATATCCTTTACTGCTCTGTGCCACTGCACAGTGAGATTCCACAGGGATGGCAGGGAACAGAGACAGCCAAATGGATAATTTATGTTCCTGGGAGATTTAGTCCAAATTAAGATCAAAACTCATATATGTCTTCCAAATCACAGAATTTTTTTTTTCCCAATTATTGTCACTGACTCTAATTCTGCTTGATTTATATCTCTGGTAGTAGCCAGAGGTTTTGCAGCACATAAATTGCCTGAGGGTTTGGCCAGTGATGTGGACACTGTGACATGTAGAAACTCAGGAAAGCCCCTGAGCAGAAAATGGTTTGAAACAGGGAAAATAGCAGGGAGAAGTATCCCCTGTGCCTGCACATGATTACCTGACTGTCCAGCTGTGGTCACTCAGCTGGATGGACCCTTGTTTTCTCAGCCAACATGGCAATTCCCACATTCTTTGGGAAATTGGGAAAGTCTTAGCAGAAATCACGTAGATGACACAGGATCCTAGCACAAAATCCTAGGATTTCTGTTATCCTGTGAGCACTGCACAGCCACAGATACACTCTGGCAGGTGGAAGAGAAGCAAGCAATTCTCACAGAGGGCAGGGAAAACAGCCACAATTAAAAGCAAAGTAAATTTGCCCAGTGTGGTTACTTGCTGGGTAACTCTGAAGACGTTTATGAGGATCCAGCATAACCCACAGCAGACCTTCCTTGAGGATTTTTGGATTAACCCACACCAACACAAACATGGGATGGCACTGCAGTGGTGTCTGCCATGTGCAGCAGGAGTTACTGAAGACCCTAAAAGAGTTCCCCCAACGTTTCCCTCAAATAGCTGCTTTTCTCAGCAAATGCTCCATCCAGAGGCACGGTTGTGTTTTGGCCAACATCTGGAACAGCAGAAAGAATTAGAGGAGGAAAGGATCTATTGGGTTATGCATTCCCTGGAGCTGGAGTGAGTAAATTTGATACTGAATTTCTCTCAGGGTATGGTTCACCCCAGTTCTAATTTGTCAGCACTGTCCTTGCCTTCTCATGCCATATCCCATGCACAGGATGGTACCACAGACAGGATTTTGTGTTTTGTTGGATGGGAGGCACACTGAGTCCTTTTCTGGCCTCGTGTTCCATGCAGCACTCTTGTCTCTGACTTAGGCTGGTCCTGATTTGGGAATTTATCTTTTCTGCCCTCTAAAGGGATCAGCAGACAAGTTAGTAGGTTATGTTCCCAGGAAAAATTCCCACATTTTCCTCACTTGCTCACTTGAAAACTTTCATGTGTTTTACCTTTTACTGATTTCCTTTAGAGGTTTGGGGTTTCGGTTTTGCACATCCTTTTTTTTTTTTTTGGTATTTAACTCTTGCTATTCCTATCATGAACCCTCACCCTCTTCTTGCAGCCACTTCCTCGCTTCAGGTCCTAGCTCTTCCCTTCTCCCTCCCTGCTCAGGTCCATTTTGGCTGTGCTTTCACCTCCACTAACTCTATCCCAGCCAGGTATTTCTCCCAGTTTCTGCTGTATCTTGAGCTGCAATATTCCACAAATTGCTTTAGAATAAGGATCTGAAGCCTGCATTATTATTTTAAATGCTTTTCTGTGTTCTGAACCTCACCTGGGCTTGTTCAGTTTGTTTGTGCCACTCTGCCAGTGGCAGCAGAGCTGGTTTAGTGGCTGTGGCTGGGGACAGGAGCTGTGGTTGGCTGCTGGCACAGGGCTCTTTGTGGCATGAAAGGACTCCCTGCATCCTCCCTCAGTTTCTCCATTCTGTACAGCACCAGTGGTCACTGGGAGATCAAAATCTTGCGGTACCTCGAGGGTTGCAGGGCAGGGAAGCAGCAAGGAGGAGAAGGAGGAAAAGTACAAATGAAGCAGCTCAGAGCTGCTCCCTCACCTCCAGTTCCCCTTTTCTTCCCTTGCACAGAAGTGGGTGAGTGCAGAGCTGAGCTGCCTTGGCAAAGGAAAGAGGAGGAAGGTTTTTCTTTCACTTTCCAAACACGAACACTTCACACGGGACAGAAGAAGGGAACATCCCTCTGCTGCTTTCCTCCAGCTGGGCTTTCTGGTCCCGTTGTCCCCCCACAGTGGTCACATCCCTCAGTGGGTCCCCCACGGGTGCCTGTGTTGTGATCTGTGGTGTTTTGGGTGTCTGAGGTGGTTTGTCCTCCAATAATGAGGGTGAGGTTTCATTTGGGGAAGCACATCTTTTCTTAGAAATATGAACACTGTGACTGACTTAGCACAACTGTGATTTTCTGCAAACACAACTGTGTTTGGGGTGGTTGCATGCGAATGCTGGGGAAGGAGAAACAGTAATTCTGAATTAATGCAGAAAGGGAGAAAATAGGCAGCCTTAGAGGAAGCCCTGAGTTCACTGCAGCTGCCACAGACTGGCAGAGCTGATGTTGTGTCCCACAGGAAATATTTCAGTACGGAGAACCTCCTGTTTAAGAGACCATACCTGTGCCTGTTGTGACACACGAGTGAGCCAAAGTGCTTGGGGTAGCACATCAATCCAGTCTTTCCTTAGTAACATGTATGAAATAAATTGAGTTTTTTCCCCCCTGGTGTTGCATCATTTCCTATTTGGTGTCCAGATGGTGACAGATTACCAAACGGGGGGGAAAAAAAAATCCATGTAATATATTGTATCTAAACATTACCTTCTTCTTTGGAATAAAGAGATCCAGTTTTATTCTGACCATGATTCTCCACATTTGTGTGCTGCCCCTTGTCTGCATCTGCTTGGCATTATCCTGGATTGGGGCTTTAACCTGCTATGAATCCAAAGAAATTATACAGAATTGATGGGATCACTATGAATTTCCAGGGGTGTGGGCTAGTGCAGACCACATCCTATTAATCTTGTTGTGTTCTTTCTGTAAATAACAAGCTGGATTCGGCCCAACAAGAGTAAAACAAATTGGAAGCATTCATAAAGAGAAGTAAATGGCTTTAAGATGTAAGAATAACGTGTTGGTGGGTTGTCTGCAAGAATCCAGTTTTTAAAGGTACCAAAGCACACACAAAACTTTAGTTTAACGTGTCCTTAGGTGGCTGCTGTTTGGGACTGGCTGCTGAAGCAGGGCCATGGGCATAAGACCTGCTTTCATGAAAGGATTCTATAAAAAAGCAAAATCTGCAAGGAGGAAAAAAATGTTCAAGGGGAGCCAACCTAGAAGAAACAAATATAATTTAGTTGTATGCAGTGTTTATAAATGCAGTTTATGAACATGTATGGAGGAGTAATTTTTTACTTTTCAGACTGCAACTGTCACACAGAAAAGAAACAATTGCTTATTTGTCCTTTTCAAGGATTTTTAGTGAATACTTTGCAGTTTGGCTACATATTGTGACCTGCTTTTTCTTGTTTAATAGCTTGTTACTCTGTTGATTATTTCAGATTAGCTTTTTGTGTGTGCTCTTCTTTATTTGTGATTGATAGGAAAACATTTATTTGGTTTATCTGAAAGTGGAAATTGATTTTAAATTTTGTTCAAAGTTTCAGACTTTTACATGCATGGGCTACCAAATTTGATCTATCAGTCTCACTCCTTGGTTCTCTTGCATCATCAAAATAAATGTGAAATGACACAGAATGCCTGGAATTGCAATAATGCAGCGTAACAGAACTGACTATCAAGCTTCATATATAGATTAGATTAATGCATAAATCTAATTTGATATTTTACATTACCGGGCTAATATTTTACAGATGTAATGCCAAGTTGTTGAGTAAATGAGAATCACGGAGAGTCCAATTCTGAAAGGATTACTCAGGCAAAAATCCCTGCAGTCAGAGGGAGTATTGCCTGAACGAAGTCTGCAAAATTAGAACTAGAGCCATATTCCCCAAACAGACAAGCAGATTTATCTGTGAGATCTGCCCAGGAGTTGAATTCTTGTAACAATGAAAGATATATAGGGAAAACGAGCAAGTAGGTAACCTGAAATATAAGGAGAGACTGATAAGATCTGAGCAAGCACTTGTGCGGTTGGTGATGTCAACAGGAGCCCAAGTTGTTTTAATAAACTTGTTCATAGTTGTCCTATAGTGTGTTTTATATACTGAAGTACATAGATCACGTAAGAGTTTAACAAGAAGAGGATTCATATTAAATTTGCACATAAAATACCTCCATGAAATATGTGAAATGCTTTTCTTTTTTTTTATATATGATTCCAATAAAACATCGATCATAAAACTCTGTCCCTCCTGCTTCTTCATATCCAGTTTCAGCTGTTGCTCTGTGTTTAGAGTTGGAACTCGTGGCACTTGGCAGATATAATTGTGGGGCACTTCTAATTGGTGAAGAAAGACCCTGGCTCTGCTTGCTCACTTGGGGGGTATAAATCATGAGGAACCCCACCAGAGCTGGTGAAATGTTGCATCTCTGCAAGGGGCTGTTGGGCCAAGTGATAGAAATGCTTTTAGCTCCTGTGGAACGTGCAGTGGTGGGGCTGTTTACAGCTGCTCAGGATCTGCCCCACTGCCTCGGATGGAGCAAAGCCAGGGATGATGGGATGATTCCTGCCCTTTACCATGAGTTTTGCTCAGTGTTTTGCGCTGTAAATTCTCCTGACTCTTGCTGCCAAGCTCAGCTCCCTCCTTCACAGTTTCGTACTCTGAGTGTGAACTGATACTGGTGGAAATCCAAGGGTAAAAAAGTGGTGAGTATAAAGCACAGATCTGTAGCCTGGATCTGAGAGGAACAGCTTGACCACAGAGGAAGTTATTTGCACAAAAAGTATTCAAACAGATACGCACGGTTTACATGTGTTTAGTAAATCTTGTCTGAAAACTAGAACCAGCTGTATGGTGTGTGGAGGCCCCGATCCCAGCCCCTCCTGAGCACTGTTTTATACATGTGGATGATACATTTCCAGTCACTTTTTCCATCTTTTAATTTGGGGGGCTGTTAGGGACTGAAACACGAAGAGGGTGATTTCCATCTCGGTCTGCGGTGCTTGTCAGCATCCTCAGGTAGCTGTTCACAGCCCCTGCTCGGGGAAACATTCCCACCACAACCCCTTCCCTCCTTCCCTCCACCTGCAGCCCAGCAGCAGAGGTAGGGCACAAACCCCCGTGGTGGCTCAGGGGCACCAAAGGAGCTTTTCATGCCAGGCTCTCCATTATCCCACGGAATTATCCTACGTGACGGCAGCGAAATCAATTGAGCCACTTGGGTTCACTGCTAAATGAGAGGCAAACCAGGCCTGAAAGCTAAATTTGCATGCCAGATTAAGAAAGTTGTAGATGCAAGCAAGATCTTTTTCCTTTTTTTCCCCCCTTCTTTGTGCGTGTGTGTGTGTGTCTAACTATGCAACAAATTTTGTAGCTGAAATTTACATACTTCTTGATTCATGAAATTATGAGCAGCTGCTATTTTGCTACATTCTTAAATTGAAAAGGCAGCGAAGAAAAGAACAGACACATTAGGCAAACTCCATCTGCCCCTCATGTCTATCACTTCCCTTCACTCTCTCCTTTGCCAAACAGGATACAATGGCATAATCAGATGTCTTGGTTTGCCTGGGAGAGTCCCCAAATTCATATAGCTGTCGTCTAAGACGGGATTTTTGTTTTTCAGACAACTTCATGACATGGTCTCTTGTTCCCCCCCTGAAACGTGGATACATATTTACAGAGGAAACAGCAGAGCACAAAAGAGCTACAGGGAGAGAATAACCTTCAAGATGCTTTACAGGCTTCTGGTGGTTCCTGGAAGTCTTCAGACATCATCTTAGGGACCTAAGGGTCACTGAGAATTAAAAAGCTTTCCTATCTTTTTTTTCTCCCATCTTTTTATTCAAATTACAGCATGGAAAGATTTTGGGATGAGAGGGTAAAATACAGGATTCATAAACGGAACAAATAGGGTTCACTGCTACCTTTTGCCATGGATCTGAATAAATCCAATCTACAGGTAGCTCCATGCTTGGAGAGAGGAGCTCTCTTTGGAGACGAGAACTTCTAAAAGTCTGGCCCTTACTTCGCACTAAATGCCACTTTACAGATCATAACACTACATTTCATCATGATGTAAATGTTTTCATTTTCCAGTTTTGAATTAAAAGATGGAAGCTCAGAATTTTAGACCTATTTAACACCTGGTTAAGCACTTAACAAACTAGTAACAGCTGAGTGCATCCCTGTTAAGTGGAGTTTTTTCCTTTTTGTTGCCCCACTTAAGAAACAGTCATTGTCATTCAGTCTCATTAACATAAATAGGTTCCCTAGGAGATGTCCCATTAAAGTGGCCATCCCTATTAAGCATGTCCCAATTAAGTAGTGTTTATTTTATGGCAGGTTCCAGACCTCAAAGCAGAATAATTTCCAGTTCCTAGAGGGAAAAAAAATAAGTCAAAGAAATTACATATTTAAAAAAGGCTTAAATTGATACAAACTGATAAGAGCCCAAAAATGAAAAATGAGGGCTGACACTTCAGCCTTTTGTTTACCCTGTAATGCTGCTTTTCTGGTTTTGAGTTAAGAATGTAGCCTACACCCTAACTATGAATTTCTTGGCTTTGATTTGATTGTGTCATAACTTAATGTTTTATGACTTACAATCACATTAGTCATAGGAGTCACTCAAGTTTAGAGATGATGGAAAAGACATAGGGGATAGACAAATCCATACTGGGGAATAGTCTTGTGATTGCAGCAGTGGGCTGGGACCCAGCAGAGCCAAGCTCACTGTCCAGGCCTGTGCCTCACTGAGAGCACAACCCCAAGACTCTGTTCACAGCATTATTTACATACCTGAACAGACATTTAAATATTATTTTGTGTGCTCCTATGCATACATAATCTATTTTGCTCTTAATCAAGGTGGATTTAAGTCGGGGGCTTATTCAAGGTGTTAAGAGACAAGCTCTGGAAAATCTTCCTGCGTTGGCTGAGGATGATACAACTCAGTGTCTGCTGCCAAAGGCTATCCCTTATCCCCCAAATTATATTAGTGTCAGCCACTTCAGCATAAAATCCAGGTCTTTAACACAAACCTGCCTTCAAAGAGCTGAAATTACTTGCCTTGATTTTGTCTCAAAGCAGGGGAAAAGCAGGCAGGTATCTCCTGTCTGTGCCGTGTCTGTGGGAGGTGACCTCCAGCACAAAGACCGAGCAGAGGAGGAGGAGGAGGAGGAAGAGGATTAATGCCATCTTCAACTGAAGTGAGTGCAGCACATTTACACTTTCAGCCAAGGCATTTGCACCTGCAGGAACAAGACATCCCTCGTGTAGCTTTACCCCAAATTAGACAACCTGTCCTTCCTCTGAAGGAGAAGTTTGTACCTGGGTGGAGTTCAATAAATAAACCAAAAAATAGTCATGTTCCAGGGCCACAAACTGAAATCTCTTCATGACAGGACCTCCAGAATTTTCCTCAGTGCAGGTAAAAATGGAAATGCAACAGATTCAAAGCTTGTCAGAAAATGGAATTTTGATGTGTACAGAGAGATGACTTCTCTGCATCACCTTATTTTGGTGTTTCAGAGAAACAGACAGTTTGAGTCATGCCAACTTATTTTCTTTACTTAACATTTAAGAGTCATTTAAGTTGGAAAAGAACTTTGAATCCAGGTGTAAACCCGACAGTGCCAAGCCCACCATTAAACCATGTCCCTAAGCTCCATGCCTGGAAGATTGTATATGCCTCCATGAAAAGCAATGTACACCTGTTAAATACTTTTTCTTGGTCTCAATAATCACTGGGGTTTTTTTTAAGGAATTATCCCTGGAGTACAGTTTCATATCAAAAGATGTGATTTGCACAATGGTACACAAGTGGTTCACACATTTAATACACAGCCCACACTCTGAAGAACCTTAGGATTCCTTGCATTAAATAAGAGGCACAGTACTTTGAAATGAGGGTTTGTGAGTAGGTGGTAAACTTCTTTTCTGGGTCACTGAGTAGCAAATGGGTGCTTTGAAAGCATCCTGCAGGAGCCAGGTAAGCTGTGGTTGAGGGATGCAGGTGTCCTAGTGTGGTCGAAGCAGAAAGACTTCTATCCTTAAGGCAGTAAAGCAATTACACTTGGTATCCTCATATCTTACTTCCAGTAAATAGGTGTAGAACAATGTGGCTTTGTAGTGCCCAGTAATAATATCAGGAGCTGGCAGCAAGAGTTTGTTGAAACCCTACATCACTGTGAGCAGGAGAAATGGTTCACAGTGCTCAGGGGTTCATCCCACAACCAGAATACCTGGCTGGGTGTAAAACCCCAGAGTCTGCATGACCAGGGTGAGATCAGCACGGGAAGTTCGCTCTTGTCCCTCTGTGTGTCTGGTTTGAGGACAGAGCTTGTGCTCACAACTGAACCCATCTGGAGGGAGTGCAAAACCAAACCCCAGCTCCAAAGAGCTGCTGCCCTAAAGAGAACTTCAGACTCAAACCTGAGCTTGATGTTTTGGCTCCCCAATTCACCTGCCCTTTGTTAAACAGCAATATTGTAACAGCGCTTGCTTAAGCTCCGAGTAGATGTCGTGTCAGTATTTCTGGTGTGAGACCACTCGTGTGGAATTTAGAATTGTCCAGGACTCCCAGAGCAGGAGCCCACGGCAGCAGAGGAGGGCTCCAAAGGGCCCTGGTGCAGACAGGAAAGCCCAGCCATGTACCTGTGTGAGACTGGAGTGTATTCTTTCAGCTCTGACACACATCAACTGCAGGGCACTTTGACACATCCCAACCTTTCAGAGTGTATTTTTTGAGCTCAGCTCATTATCTGAGCCTCCATTCAGATGCTCTCAGCACAGATGCCTTCCTCATCAGCTCTGCACTAAAACATACAGTAAGTGAAATTCTGCCATATGTTAATACATATGTTTCAGTTTCAATAAGCATTTGATGCAGGGCTGTTTTTATTTTTTTTTCCCAGGCAACAGAAATTAGAGAGTTTATACCTTCTCTCTTTATTTAAATGTACTAGTGAGCTTAAATAAACTAATTAGAGTAAGGTTAGCTATGTGCAGCATAACCTGTCACAATGGTGGAAACATGTATCAATTCTTAATGGTTCAGCATTTATCTGGTTGGTCCAAACCAGCTGGGGATGGCATAGTCAAAGTGTCTGAGACTCTCTGTGATGTTGTAAAATGATGGAGAGGCAGATAGCCTGGAGAAAAGGTGTAACCGGGATTTTCACTTCATCCCCACCTCAGATTTTCCCATCTGGCATATCACAACATAATGATGTGAGTGATGTCATCAAACTGGGAGAGAGGATCTGAATGGGGCAGTTTTCTCCTTTACTGAACTTGGTAAGCTGGCCACAAATTGTAATTAGCAAGTGTCTACAGTTGATTCCTGGCAGAGGCTCAGGCCGTTTTCCATGGGCTGGAATCAGTCTGTTTAGCCACGATGATTCTTTTTGTTGGTTTGTTTGCAAATAAACTCTTGGAAAGATCCTGGGCACATTATGAGATTTACAGATCAGTTGCTCTGCACAAGCACAGTGCTTTTACAGCAGTGCAATACCTCTGAGTAATGCTTTTGATTTAACTAGAGCTACCCTAGATTTGCACCATTGTAGGAGCCAGATTAGGCCCCATAACTCTTGCACACAGACTTGAAAGCATCCAAGCAGTTATGAATGAGAGCAGCATTTGCAAGATAGAACAAAGAAGAACCAGCCAAAAAAAATATCCAACTTGCATCAGCTTTGCCTGCTGGATTCTTTGCTTTACAGCTAGAGAAATATCCAGGCAGACCCTCAGCTAGCAGAAGCTGGCACAGCTTTGTTAAAAATCAGTGGAGCTTTGCTGATTTATATCAGCTGAGAATCACTATCTGCCCCAATGACAAAATGAGGCATTGAAACAGAGTGGGAAGGCAATAGGGTTTATCTATGGTTACAGCATTAAAGCAGTATCATAAGATAAACTAATTTTGTGTAAAGCTTTCAAAAAAAAAAAAAAAAAGAGGAAAAAGGAAAAAAAAAAGAGTGTCTGTGGGGCTACAGCATGGACTTGGCTTTCTCAGTGTTGACTTCTGATCACTGTGCCAAGACTGGCATCTTCCCTTCCCTCAACAAATCAGCATTGCTGCTGCAAACTCTTCATTGACTGCCAATGCTGTGCTACCAATAATTCACTGCGATTGAGAAACGTCTTCGCTTTCGCTCTGCACAAGAGAGTTTGCTCCTGCATGCCCGGATCTGTTCAGTTACTTACTTTATGAACTTTATTAAAAAGAATCAAAGGATTCTTTTGGGTTTTTTTTTTTTTTTTTCAGAAAATGTCTCAAGCATTTGATAAATAAATAATCTTCTACTTAAAATGGGCATGAATTCTCTAAAGACTCAGCATTACAAGCAGGTATGTGCCAAGCCCAGCTCTCCTCCAGGGGGATGTATATATCTATATACCTGTAATTATAGGTTGATAATTATATAATTCCCTCTATGTATATCATCATTTGTGAATAACTCGGTAAGCTGGCAACACAGAAGGGCGGGACTGTATCATAAGCTAATAAAAAAAAAGCAATTATATTTTCTTTCTGATCCAGTTCTCACCTTCCCAGTGAGATTGGGGCATTGTGCAATAAGTGAGAAATGAGGAACCTCGGAACACTTGGAAGCAAGATAAGCATCCAAATGCCTGACTCTGTCATTCAGAGCTCAGCCGAACTGTTTCACTCAGGAAATTATGGGCTGCCATGGGAACAAAGGTCCCTTCCCAGATTACCAAAAGGAGTCTGAAGTGGGTCAGAAATGTTATAAGAATAGGCTTTCAAATGGCATTTATATTATTTCCCAGGTTAATACATGTTTGAATCTAAGCACTGAGGCTAATGTGAGCAATGTCATTTCAGTCTGATGCAACCCCCCCCTGCTGTACATGCAGTTCACCCCTAAAATGAATCCTGGGAGAAGCTCTCTCCACAGTCCAGCCTGCATCTCTCAGCTCTGGTTTATTATAACTTTGCAAGCAGCTCAAATAGGGACCATTTGTAACTCGTGTTGATGCAGAATCCTGCAGAAGGTGCTTTTAGAGCTGACATATCAGAAATCACAAAATTTTACATAAGCCTTAAAAATTCAATAAATTATGAACAAGTGTTTTTGTTTTCTAATTTACGGCGTTCGTGCAAGTCTCTAATTCCTTTCCAAGATACGCAGCAGTGTGTCCTCAATTGAACCTTAATGTACACCCACTATCTCACCCTCCAAATCCTTGGGATGGCTCATCCTCTGAAAAGCCTGGAACCAGAGCCCAGTGTCAGGGTAGGATTGAGCCTCCAGTATATAAACCAGAAATGGAACAAATCTGGGCACGCGGGAGATAATTTAGTTGTGCAGAATGGAAGCACCCAAGTGTCTCAGTTCTGGTAAATTATTGGTAGCACAGCACTGGCAGTCAAAGGAGTTCCTGCCGAAATTGTGTTGGTTTGTCAAAGGAGCAAGAGAAGCCAATCCTGGCAGAAGAATTCCATGCCATGGAAAAGAGAGAAAGGTAGTGTTGTACTTTTACAGTCTGTCCTTAGAGCACTAAATGAAAGATAATTTTTTTTGGAGGTTCAAATCCTGGGAGCACAGATCACCAAATTCTCTGCACCATTTAGTACGGCTTTCTGTCCCCGTGCCCCAGGCAGAACTGCTTTACATGCAAAATGAAAATGACTGGAGTGGGACAAATGTAGATCCAAGCTCTCTGGAGCTGTACTGGTTATCTCACTCCTAAGGTCCTACTCAGCAGAAACCAAATCAGTATCATCAGAGAGTTTATTTGCACTGGAGTCTCTGTGGCTGTTGCACACTCCTTGGAGGGCTGCAGGATGCTTTTCCTATTGTGTCACTATTACTGCTTTGCCCTGCAACCAGGAAAATCATAAATGAAACGTGGCTCAATCCTAAAGGTTCTGCCTCTGGTTTGGCAGAGGGTGGAAGCATATCCTGAAAGTAAACAGCCACGGATCAGGGAGGTTCCTCATCAACTCCTAACTGAGCACGTGCTTGTAACTTTGCTCCCTCAGAAAAAGCTGGTGATGGGAGGTTTGAATGAGGCTCGAGATAAAGTTTCTGGTTGGGTCATCTGTCTTCTATTCAAGGCACCAGAAGGGAGAATGCACACAGAGAAGCAATAAACGTGTCCGAGATTTGGAAGTGATAAGACCCCCTTCCTCCCATGGTTATAATCCACAACAAGCTGACAAGGATGAGCCCAGCTGTACCTGCTGACGGGTTCTGTGTGTTTCACCCTCTCACCTTTGGAAAGGTTTCTCTCACCAACGAGCTGCCCATGTTCAGTTCATACCTGTGTTTGTGGGCTCGTGCAGTCGTGGGTGTGAAAGGGAACACTCAGCCACTCCTGAGTGAATTATTAAAAAAATATGGCTATTGATCTAATACCGATATCCAACTACGACGGACAAAGACTCTCTAACAGTTCAAAGTTAGAAAGTGTATGTTTATTATGATGCTGGGCAGCGTGGGGGACAGCTCCCAAATACACACACAGCTCACAGATGGTCACAGGGTCTGTTTATGTACAGGAGTATTGAATACCCAAAACACAAATGCATGTTCATAACTCTGGCACATCCCATTCCCCGCTTCATGTGGTAATTAGCCAAAAAAGCTGTTAAGCATGTGCAGTTTGTTCTTTGAAATGGGTCGGTGGTCTTTTTATGGGGTGGGGTCTCAAAATGATGAAGTAAGATGGGTCTTCCTCGCTTTGACTTTTTAACCTTTTAGTGCTACGTGACAACTGAATCCTGTTTTCCAGCACTGTTTGATTTATGGTTGTATTGTATTCTTGGAGTTCATTGATTAGTCAGAATGCACAAACATAGTTTGACGGGCCTCATGATTTATCAGTTCCTCAAATCTGGCTTCTGTTAACAAAGGGAAGTTTGTCTATATTACCTCAGCAATATCTATTTTAACTAAAGTCCTTAATTCTTCAAAATTAATGTTTCATGAGTGTTGCAAAAGTGAAATGGGTCCGTTTTCCCTGCCTTTGACAAAAATGATTGCCATGCTTTTCTACACCTCACGGATAATTAATATATCAAAGGACTCTGAAAGCCTGTACTTGGAAAATAAACAGTTCTCACTGAGGAATATGTCCACAGCCCTAAAGGAAAAAATCTTGTTTGGATAATGTTCAAGTCTGAAGGACTGAAAGTTGGCTGTTGCACGCAATAGAGTAATTCAGTGACTGAGAGAAGTCTGTGTGATAACATCTACTGAGAGTGGTGTACTGTCAATTCAGAGCACACCAGGATAGGTACTGAAGTGGGTTTTATTTGAGAGAGGGTTTTTTTTACTCTTTGAGTCAATAAACCTAAGTTAGCCTAAAATAACTTAAAATCTTTCAGAGGAGTATGATAAGACATATGCTTGTTACCCTCCCAGAAGTCAATATGATACTCACTGAACAGGAGTTAAATACTGTGCTGGAACAGGGCTCACGTGTTCTTGCTTCTATAAAACTCTAGTTTATGCTCCCTCCTATGTACAGGGTAGTAAAAAATGCCACAGCAGCATTTTCCAAGTGTTCTACGGTCAAGGACATGAAATGTCTTCACAAGCAGGAATAAATATTGACAAAAAAAAGAACTCTGTAAAAAGGTTAGGAATTAATATGACAGTATAACACATGGGGGAAAAAAAAAATCAGACTGAGTTGATTAAGAAAGTTTGTCAAGAGTGTCCCAAATTGTATTTATTTCTTTGTTCCAAGTAGATTAGATTAGTAGTATTCATTAGATTTTAAGAGATATTAAACAACCTAGAGCTCCTGTTGAGTTTATAGCAGTAATAATTCCTAGAAAAAATGTATGTAGTCACCATAAATGTGGAATATTAATGTGCTATTCTACTCTTGAAAAATGGATAATACACATCCTAAAATACCAAAGTTTTGGGGGTTGTCAGTATTTTTACTAAACAGACTAAAATTTGGCTGTAAAAATGGGCTATTGTAGAGCCAGTGCAGCTCTGGAGAAGGGAGAGCATTTGCACGTCTCCTGTCTCACAAGCAAAATGATGAGTGGTCTCCTCAGGTACATCTGTTGCTTTTTAGTTTTCAGCTGTCCAAGTTCAGTTAACCAATGTGGCATCATTCACTCCTTTATTAAATCATATATTCAATGAAACTGTTTGAGGCCAAATGAACTTTGTTTGCATGGCGCTGAGAATTCAGCACTTCTAGCAGAAATTAAGGAGTGAGGAGTGAATACCTGGAGAAATAATTGTGTTTTGTGCAAACCTCTCTGCAATCCCCTCCTGCGGTGGCAGGAGAGAGCGATAGAAATCTATCTGTTCCCGAGGTGAATTGCTTGAGTCTCATCTTAATAGGGTGGGGGCACTGCAGGATGGGGAAGGTGAGAAGTTTCTTGCATTTCTGAGGGCTAGTCTGGGCTAATTCCTTTGTGCTCGTCGGGAGGTATCAATTCCTGAAAAGGGAGTTTCCTTTCTCTTTCCTATGACTCGTCAGGACGGTGCCTACACGCTGAACATATCTACATACGGGCTGACTTCCCCGCCTGCTTGGTGCCTACTGGCCCCACTCCCTTATCTAATCAAGGTTCAATCAAAGTTAATTAGGGATCTAGTTTTCTGTTCCTGCATTAGGCGTAAAGCAAAAGAAGCTCCTGGGCATATCTGATCAAGGAGCTGATCTGTGTTATAACTATGTAATAACTGGCACAACTGTGTAATTACAATACAGCCCTATCTCAGGTTACATCATTATCATTATGCTTAACACTAAAACAAAGTGTGGTTATCGTGGTTGGTGTCAACACATTTGTGATGTGCCACCCAGGAAGAGGAGTATATACACACGTCACCCAAGCCCTGCTTGAGCCTGGAAAAAAGTTTGTTCCCGCAGACAGGGCACAAGGAGAAAAAGAAATACGCAGAACCCTGATTGTTGGGGGTTAAATTTAACCTTCCTTTACCCTTCCTCTTCCCTTCCTTAGCCAAGGCTTTCACTTGTCAATGAGGACTTGACTCTGCAGTCACTGATAATAAAATCTAATCTACCTCTGGGTGTCTGTAGTCTATTTCCACAGGGGAGAGATCTGCAAAGTTCCAAGAGTGATGTTAACTCAAAGGCTTTGCACTGAGAATGTATTTTTTAGTTCTATTTTCCTGCTTAAGTGATAGTTTAATGAACTAATGTGTATCTATAAAAAGGAGATGCTGTGGAACTTGTAAGAAGTGCAATTCACTTGAAGGAAAGCCAGTATTGAAAATACCATTTCTGCATCTTCTGCTTCTTGCTGAGTTGAGTTATAAAATATTAGAAAAGCCATATTGCACAGCTTTTGGCCACTAATATTTATGTGCAGTCTTAAATATCAACAGCTTCAGCCATTTTTTGTTAATGATAGGTCTGGATGTGATTCCTTAGCTAAAGACAGGTTCCTTAGCTAACCTCATATCACGGCATCTGGTATCTCTAATTGGAATCATTTTCATAATAACCATGAGCAATATACATTACCATCTAAATATGAAGGCTGACTGCAATACAGACTTGTCTGCAGCTTTTTAAGTATCCAGGATCCTGTCCAAAGCCCCTTAGACTCGAGGGAAAGACTCCTGCTGATGTGTCTTATCTAAATTAGGTGCAATGTATCAAAAACCTCTCCTAGGCTCCATATAGGAAAGCAGAAATCTATTCAGTAATAATAAGTTTCAGTGCAGCTCTGTCAAACCCCTCCAAAGGTGGTGTCCCATTGTGTCACTAAATCAGGCCTAATTCAGTCAGGATTTAGATACTTGCACAGCTTGAAATGCCACAGTAGCTCTGCAGTTTTTTAGGGAAGTTCAAGGCATTCTGTAGGTTGTCTCTCACTAGTTGACTACCTATGAGTGCCTAATTGTTAAAAAAATCTACTGCTTCATTAGTAGCAATAAAAAATTACCTAATTCATACAGGAACACATGCTCAATACTAATTTTTATGGTGGTATGATATTGTTTTGAATTAATTTGAGAAAAAACTTACATGTATGTAACAATCATGAATTCCTAAGATATCCACAGCCAAAGTTTTTAGCTACTCATTTAGCAGCAGACATTTATGTTGTGCCCCAAATGTGATGTTTTATATTCATCATAATCAGCAGTTCTCAAAAAGATAAAAATACATTTATTCACCTCAGTCTGGAGATCCAAAAGGGACAAGAAATCCTACAGTCAAATAAAAAGGAAAAGAAGGGATTAGAGTCCCCTAACCACTGCATGCACAGAGTTTGTTTAAACTGAAATTTTACACAAAAAGGTGCAAATGCTTTTAAAGAGAGCCATCCTGGATTGCATTTTCTTGCTCTCTCCCATATAATTGTAAACAGCTTTGATTTCAAAGGGAAAATCAGACAACTATTTTATAATGAGAGGTGTGGTCTAGCGATTCGAGCATCAGACTGGCAGCCAAAAACCACTGGAGTTTTAATCCTGGCTCTGACACTGACACCATCTACTGCCGTGGGCTAATCACCACGGGTTCGACTGAGATCCGCTCCCTGTGGGTGCAAGAGGCAGGGACAGCTGCAGAATTCCTGATTCAGAGCTCCAGAGGTGCGCAAGAATCTTCCTTGTGCTGCACCCAGCTCCTGCCCAGCATGTCCCTGAACTGAAGGGCACCATCCCTGACCAGAGGAAGACATTAAACCCACACAGTTTCACCTCAGGCAAGCTGAGGTTCAGGGAAGCCATAGCTGCTAAGTGCTGTTAATAAAAGCTTTAAAAGCTCTTTGCATAAGCATATTTGAGTAGGTCTGTGCTTTGAAGAAAGCCTGCTGCTTAGGTCGAGGGATGAGTAAAGCCAGTCTTGCCTTTAGAACACTCCCGACATCTGGAGAGATTTTTATTTCCTTTAAGCACCTTGTAGTTAAATTTTTAGTCATTGTTTTCCTTCTTCCTGTGTGCACCCATCCCCCAGTGACCACCAGCTTTTCCCTGCCCTTCGCTTCTCACTACAATTCCTCCTGTCTCATTGAGTTGTCTGATTTCTTACCCTTGATTAATACAAACAAGACAAAACCCTCATCCTTGGGGATTTTAATTGGAAGGTTGATAGCCTTTTCTTCTCTGCTTGTACATTTTCCGTCGCTTCAGCTTCCTTGAGGTCCACAGACAGACTTTCAATCTCCCCCGCACATTCACCATCATGTTCTTGATCTTTGCTTGCTTGGGGCTTGACTCCTTCTAATATAAATGTTAGGCATCTTGCCATTTCAGATGACAGATCAGCACTTTGATGTGTCTAATTATGATGGAGAGGGGGCAGAGAAAGCAGGACCTCCTAAAGCCAGGATAAATCTGCTGTCCATATAAACTCTGAGCAGCAATGAGCACCCTCTGGTATGTGACAGCATGCTGGCCTCAGATCCTGCTCCACACAAAAGAGTTCCATGAACACCCTGTACAAGGGAAGGCTTTATTCTTGAACCTTTCTGATTTGAAAGAGGAAATCTGGCAGCAGCCAGGATGCCAGAATGATAGGGAGGGGTAGCAGAATGGGGAGTTCTACCTCAACTTTGCATGGCGAAAGCAGAGGTGGCTGACTGAAAGCAGTCTAGTGAGAGAACCTTGTTCCTCCACCTCACCTCACCTCCCTCTCCCTTTGCTGCCTGCACAGAGTAGCAGCAAACTGACACTCAGTATTTATGTTGGTGCATTGCAAAAGTCATCAAATTCAACCCCACAACACATTTCTATGCTGAATTTTCAGTTTGGTTTCCAGGATGCTGTTCAGAGAGAGCAGCTGTGCTGCTCTGAGGGCCAGAAGCTTCAGAGTACAGCACTTCAGTCACTTCTCTTGCACTGAAGTAATTGAGACACTTTCGGAGCATCCCACACCAAGTTCTTTCACTTCAGTTAAGAACAAAACTTGTGCTGAAGCAGGAACTCACTCTGGAGTTTGTGACAACCAGAGCTGAATTCAGCTCTCAGCTGATGTTCAGGACCTTACCCCCACCCCTCTCTATGTTTGGGGAGAGGCCCTTGCTCAGTAGAAGGGAAAAAAGATTGGACAGGCCATTAGAGACTGACACCTGTCTAGGGGCTGTTTTGCTGACCTGTACAGTTCCTCTGGCACACGTGTTTGCCCACAGAACTGATGTACAGCTTTTCCCCGTGCTGCAGAGACGTGGCTGTCCTGCTCAGACCAGGGCTTGGTTGAGTTGTGTGCTTTATAAACACATGAAAGGCCATGGTCCCGGCCCTGAGGTACTTGAAGTCGTTAGCAAATCTCACAGACACTTCTTAATATGAATGTATTGTTGATCTGTCTGCCCCAGAGCTTGAAATTCTTTATCTGCCAAACAGGCATAGCAGGAGTTTCAGCATTTCTTCCCTTTATAATATCCAGCTCATATGCTTCAAGCCTGACCCACAATGATCATCTGAGAAGAAAGTTTGGTTTAGTCTTCCTCCTATTCAGCATTCAGCCCTTGATCCTTCCACCAAAATGGGAAATCAGTACTAGTGAAATGAACACTGATCAACACTGACAAAACCTTTCACCTCATTTCTTGCAGTAAGCTGGGGTTGCATTTTCCTGTTGTCCTTGAGCAGAGTCATGAGTGGAAAGGTTCCTCCTGCCTCTCTTACCCCTTCACTTTCCAGGGCAAATGCAGAAACCTGCTTTAAATGAATCAGCCCTCAGGTGAAGGGAAGCAATGTTGCAGTGTGCAGAGTGACATGACAGTCTGCAAGGCAGCAGGGAAGGGGCTCTCTGTGCAGCAGCAGTGGAGGGAGAGCATCTATCAATATTTACTGAGCAGCATTGTTTTCCATTTGGTGTTTCTCAGCCCTTCCTCTTTACACAGCCCTGCCCTGTAATAGCTTTGTCCTTATTCCTGTGCATTGCCAAGCAAGAAACCCAGTCTCTGGCTCTGATCTTTGTTGACAGGGCTGAGGAAGATCGTGGAAGCCTTTCTCTCCATGGGTTTTCTCTACACACCCCAGAGAAGAGATTAATAGTTTCTGAAACATCTCCAGCCTACAGAAAGGTCACCAGAGTCTTGGGGAAGATGAATCAATGGGGATTCATCAAGGCTCTGTAGTAACATGGGAAGGACCTCTTCCAGCAAAAATATTGCCCAAAAATTCTTAACAGTGGCAATTTCAGAGGAGCTGGAGGTAGGCAGGTGATGTTCTGGGTTGTCATTTTTCACACAGTGCAGCACTGTCCAATCACTTCTATGGGTGTATTTTTTTAACAGTTTTGTTTGCAGCAAGTGCTCGTCACTGTGTGGCCTGTGACCTGTGGGACGTCCTGATTGAGGCTGTAGGAGAATATGTCCCTGTCACCTTATCTTCCACAGTCAGCTGTCTTTTGAATTCACTTGGAGCCGTGAGTTTGGGCATGATTTTGCTTTAGTTACTTTGTGCCAACTCTATCACCTTAATATTTATTGTTCTGGCTTTGGACAGTAGAGCTAATTAATGTGTTACGTACTCTTGAGTATCCTCTTAGTGTTTCACACATCTTTTGGGGTCTGATATACTGCGACCTTTAATCCAACAGTATTTACTTCACAATAAAGTAGAATAAATCTACCAGGAAAAACCAGCAGGAGTAGAATTAGAGCAGTGGAAAAATCTTCCCTTTAGGTTTTCCATTCCCTGATTTAGGCTGGGGTAGCTGCATTGCCCCGTGTGTTCTTTCTAAGCAGGTTCCCTACATTTGATGTGCACACACAGATTCGTGCAGTGAAGGGCATTATCCTAAGTTGCAAAATCAAATCACCTGTGCTAATATTCATTTAAAGACATAATGTTAAGTAGTCATGTTGCTGGAAAGAGGGGGAAAAGTGTCTGAAATGGACTGATGCAATTTTGTCAGATTATCATAAACTCCCAAACCTAAGCTACAAGAATAGCTGATCCTGACAGATGCTTGCGGTTGGAGTGCCCACATAGGGAGAAGTCTGATTATGTGTCGGGTGGGAGGCAAAAAGACAGAAGAAAGTTGATTTGCTTTATCCTGTCAATCTAATGATTCACTTTGCAGGTCACACTTTATCTACACGCAGTGTTTATTTAGACAATGAAACCATCAGTGTCATTGATAGAATCTAACACGCCAGCAGAGATATTTTACCTTCTTGCTATTTTTTATTGTTGCTGGAGTGTGTAATCCTGCCACAGAAGTCTTTTTATGGAAATAATATTTTGTTATAAGCACTATCATCGTGTATTGTAATTATTATTTTGTTTTACCCTGCCCACACACAAAACTGTTTGCATTATATTCCATTGAAAGATACATTTTAAGTTCTCTCTGGCAGTCATGAATAATGTAAATTGACAAGAACTATTATGGAGGCAGGTAGACAAAGAAACAGAAAGTTAAGTGGTTTCCTTTCTTTTTATGGCAGAGTGACATTTACCTGTAAGTGCATTTGATTTTAACACAATAGGATGAGTCTCTGCTGTGCTGGATTAGGATTGAGGCATGCGGAGGAGTTCAGATAAAGAGTGGGCACTGAGAAATGCCCTCGCCAGACCTCTCCAGGGAGGGGACTTCAGCAGCAATAGCATGTCAGAATGTCTTTTTTTTTTTTAGTTCTTGCATCCAGCTGACAAAATCTTTCCTTGTTTCTGTATCTGTAATTCCAAGAGATCTCTCAGTGCTTCCCACAGCTGTCTAATACTTTGTGCTTGTCACATCACTTTCCAAAAAAGGGTCAATGTCACTTTCCCACCCTGACAGACAGAAAAACCAAGGCAAAGAGAAGCTGTAGATGAATGAGGGTCACTTGGAGGCCCAGGACCAGCTCTCCTGGTGTGCATACCCATGGCCCAGATTGGTACTTGTCTCTCACATTCCAGCTACAAATTTCTTCAGTTTCCCTTTTCCTCAGACTTGCCAGAACTGCACTAGTTGGGTCTAACTCTCCCGCAGTTACACTGAATTTAAATCAGGAATAACTTCAGTGGGTTGTATTCTCACTTTTGCAAATGGGAGTGTTCCCCCTAAAACCAGTAGAGCTCATTTTTAGGTCTGAGAAGGTGTAGCTGCTCTCACGTCTATAAACATCCCACTAAGTATAAAATACTGTATTTCTCTAGTGTGACACATTTACCAGCCTTCCCATCCAGCTTTTCCCTGCAGTGTAACTTTCCATGTCCACAAGGTTACACCGGGTAAGAGGGACAAAAGCCACTCAAACCTTGTCTCCAGTAAAAACCCAACCAACCAAATAAACAAAAGCAAACAAAAAACCAAGTAGGCATCACACTGGGATTGAAATATTCCCTCCCCCAGGGGAGTCACAGGTCTGCAAGTGGAGAGCTGAGGTCCTTTGGGAGAGCTGACATCCCTCTGCTTTAACAGAGGAGCAAAAAGCATTGTGGCTTAATCTGCCCATATTCCTTGAAGGAAAAACTTCAGAGAACATTGTCCAGGCTGCCTCCCAGAGCTTTTCTACTTTTGTGATCTGTCCTTTAAGTTTCTGTGCAGGAGCAGGACAGGCTCTGGCTGATGCCAAATGTGACCTGTCCCAGCGAGTTATTGTTGCTCGCTGTGGGGGATGAGCTTTTGCAATCCTCTGGTTCCTGGTGACGTAGTGCAGGGTGCACACACACACCACAGTTGTGTCTTGGGGCTTCAAATGCCTTTATCTATGTCACGCATTGGTTTTTACAGTTTGCTATGAATCACTGATGCCTGCTGGGAACACATACCCGCTTCTGGTTATTTTTATTACAATGTTATAATGGGCACAAGGACACTTAAAAGTGGAACAACTGAGCATCTATCGGTAGCCAGTGCTGTGCAACTCTCCTGGGACGCCTGAGAACACCAAGTTGTGCTGCTGAACTGCCTTACTGTAGTGAAAAGGAATTAATTCCAAGATAGTCAGTGTGCTGTGTAGTAACTCTACTCATGTGACTGATGGAAGAGTAGCTAAAGCCCTGTATCAAGTCCTGGAGTATGTGCTCAGAGCCCTTGATAAGATGCAGGTTTCCTCAATGAGGATGGATCAGTCATTTAGATATTCTGGTTATATTTCAGTTGTGGCACAGCTCTCTGTTACATGATTCCATGCCCTGGGATGCCTAGGAACTAGGCTGGAAAGTTTTGTAGCTGCCTTCTAGCCAAAATCCCTTGGTCTGCTGGCTTTCTTACCAGCAGTAAATCAATGGGCATGAGATGAGTGTCAGGATCTCCTTCTGATGAGAAACTGAGACATAGCTTGGAAAAACACCTGGACAGCAGGTGAAGAAAAAGGGATTAATGGCATGCTGGGTTATCACACCATGCTGATGCTGCAGGGTAATGCCAGGATGAGCACATTAAAAGATATAAGGAATCCATTATCATGGAGAAAGGGAACATAGAAACCCCAAGTTTGTTAATAACCACTTGTCAAGGTAGTGAAGGTTTCAGCTTTGAAGGTCACAGTATTTGAAGGACAAGTATTTCTGTTCTCAGGTAGAGAAACAGGGAGCAAAGAAACCAGCCTGAGAACTGCTGGGCACTCAGCTCCTTTGCTATGAGGGTTTAGTGTTGGGCGATTCCTGAAATGTTTGTTATGGGTCGTGAGCATGTTAGAAAAATATCAAGATGCTCAGAGAAAAGAGTAAAGGGGATGGCTGAAACAAACAATACTCAATATGAAATATCAATATCGTCTGGAGTTCTGTTAGCTCTGCAGCTCAGAGTGACTTCATCACCTCCACTTTAGAAGGTCAGAGACGAGAGAAGAACTGATTTACTCACAGCTCACAGCTAGGAAATGATAAAATTGGGACTAGAAACCAAATCTTTTTACTCTCTGTACAAAGTAAACAAATAGGTTAGTGGTAGTTTCAAAAGACATGGTTACATGGAAACAACTGAACTCGGTTTTCTAACCTCATTGCACAGGCTTTGGCCAGGTCTTTGGATTCTGCTTTGTGCTTTAATTCTCCTGTGCCACTGCACACAAAGTGACAGTCACTTGCACAGGAAAATGTTAAGCCCAAACTCTGCCTTTGGGTAAAGAAGGAAATTGCAGAGAAGAGAAGCCGGCGTGTCCAGCTGATCGGGATAGTGGCCATGTGCCAGACATCATCTTTTGTGGTAATAATTCCTTCCCAATGGCAGCCTGAGCTATTTGCCTGTCATGATTTGTCTTTTTGTGCTTGAGGAATGCTGGCTGACCTTTGTCTTTGATGTTGCTCGGCCCTTTCCTTGCAATAGGGCAGTTCAGGAGGCCATGACCACATCTGCTTTGGCTGGTTCTGTTATCAATTAATTTGTCCTGCCACATCAAAGAACACAGATAAAGCCGTAGCATTTCCTTACCACAGATTTTTATCTTCACTCCCCAGTTCACCTCACAACACCCGCACCTTCCACCTCCACAGCAAGCGGGGAGAGAGAGAGACAGACAGAGAAAGAAACTGAAATGATGTCCTAATAACCTCCCTCGAGTGCTGATGGCACCTGGGTCTCTGTGTGCTGAGCCTTACACCCACTTCCAATCTGGCCTGGCCACAGCCAGGCGCTTGCTTACTCCCCCAACAAGTTATTTGTTTTTTTTCTCCAGACAAATCAGTGATGTTAGAATGACAAATAGCAGTTATAGCTTTGCACTTAGCCGAGTATAATTTCAGCCCATCAGTACCATCTGTCTCCTTTCTTGGGCTGCAGCTCCATTAAGTGACAGCCCGAGATCCTCAAGGACAAAGAGCCCAACTCACACAGACAGATATTTGAGGGGTCAGAATCTGTGACTCTTTGCCCTCTGTGGTTTGTTCCAGTGGTGACCCAGAGAAAATGAAGGTGGCACACAGAACCTCACCCAGATTCAAACTTCCTGAGCTGTGCCATGCTGAGCCTCGATTCTCTTTGTCCAGGAATTCTGTGCTGAGATTGGTACTAAACACCATCCAAACTTATCTGAAGACTTGCTGGGGTGGTGCTGTTTGTTTTGGCTTTGGGACAGCAGTCAGGCTTATTTCTAGGAAATTTTGTATTCATTTACTAAAAGTCATAGAAGAGATAAGAAAATGTCTCTGCATAGCAGGTATTAGTATTATTGATATTAATATTAATATCAGTATTAATAAGCTAACCCAACCTGTTTGGATGATCTCACCTTATAGTTCTTGAACTGCCTTGTTTTCCAAGGAGCAATTCCTCTTGTCTCATGGCACCCACCAGGAAAAAAGATGCTTAGTGAAGATTCCAATCTCCATCAAATTTAGGAGATTGCTTCTATCCTGATTAGGTCTTTCCCTGTCTCCAGAAGCATCCTCTTTTCCATCTCTGACCTTTCAAAGTTACTTGTTCCCATTCTGTATGAAATTCCAACTCCTCTTCCTGATTTTGTCCATTGTCTATACTGTCTATCAGTAACTAATCTGTCACCTCTTCTGTCTCTGCCTCTTGTTCGTCATGTGGCCTGTTGAAACCTGGCTACAGAAAATAAAGTGAGGCATTTAAAAGAGTTTTTAGAATTACTGTAAGGTGGCTCTGCCACAGTAAAGTAAAAAGGCCAAAGTACAGTACTGGGCTGGGAGCAACAAGCCATAAGGAAACACCAGTGAAAAGGATTTGTCTGCACGAATATAAAACAATTTGTTCAAAGTCTTTGGGCACTCGCCTTTTAAGATCTCAATTCCTGTTTAACCGCACCAAAAAATGATCAGATATGCAAAACAGCTCAGTTTGCTGAGCACAGTCAGAGGGTTATGTGTGTGTGAAAATGTGATCCTTCTGTCACCAGGCATGCTGGGGACTGGGTAGGACCAGCACCCAGGGGTCTGTATTCCAGTTTTGGCCTCGTGTCCTCAGACTTTCCTGATTTAGTTGTTTTCTCTATGGGCTTGTTTGCTTTTTACTTGTTTTCTTGTCAGCTCTTTCTTTTCTTTCTTTCTTTCTTTCT
>VZDJ01000038.1:388921-469121 GCA_008694505.1 Cyanoderma ruficeps | reverse complement strand
TCTCTCTTTCTCTCTTTCTCTCTTTCTCTCTTTCTCTCTCTCTTTCTCTCTTTCTCTCTCTCTTTCTTTCTTTCTCTCTTTCTTTCTCTCTTTCTTTCTTTCTTTCTCTCTCTCTCTCTCCCTTTCTCCCTTTCTCTTTCTTTCTTCCTTTCTCCCTTTCTCTCTCTCTTTCTTTCTCTCTTTTCTCTCTTTCTTTTCTCTCTTTCTTTTCTCTCTTTCTCTCTTCTCTTATTTATTATGTTTTCTGAGGACTAATTTGATCACATCCCAAAACAAGCAGAAAGATCAGGTTTGGATTTTGCATAAAATCCAAAATAAAAAAGCCCAGTGCAATAAAAAAGCCCAGTCTTCCCCAGTGTGGCTGGGAATGTCCTTCTCTCTCATTGACTAAAGGCCCTGTGTACCTTGCAGGATCAGTTGCATTCAAAAACCTGTCCTTTCAAATTTGTTTAGGTAAAGTGCAGAGTGCAGATGATTCCCAGAATAGCTCTTCTGGCTTCATTTGGAATGACAGCAAAAACAAATCTGGACTTAGCTTTTCATCTCAATGGAAGGGCATACGAGAAGCAGTGAGAACATGTCATTGTTCGTAAAGGACAACGCTACACGAGAGCCAGCACAGGAGAGAGGCAGGGAGAAAGAGATTTTTCCTCTCTGCTAAAAAAGGGCCATTTTGAGGTGTGTGAGGACAGCAGGGGTCAGCGAGTGCTGGAACTGACTCTGAACTTCTGGCTGAACGATCTCCTGGAACTAAAACCATGAATACCTTTATCTTCAGCAACCTGCAGGGAGATGTTCCACAGCCAGCTTTCTCCACAAGAGCCGGGTTACAGTGTCTGTACATGACAGCAACTGAAGCAAAAGCTTTTGTCTTTTAAAACAGACTGCCTCACACACAGCAGAGTAGACTCAAGCCTGATATTTAATATCAGACACTGTACAAGAATCCCTTTGTAACACAAGAGCCATAAACCATGAGATTATTTGCTACATAAGAGGGAGATGGTGGGTGTAGGTGTCCACACACCATGGCTAATTAGAACAGGAACAGAGGAGTCACAGCAATTAGAATTCCTTCAGTAAGGATCTGCTCTGCACACTGACCTGTTTTACTTACCAGGTACTACCCGAGCCCCTTGTCACCATGAACCCAATCTGTATGGCAGACACCCCTTCAGCCTCACTGCTTCCCTGTCCTAGGAATGGAGGAGAGGCTGAGGTCCCCATTTGCCAGAGAGGTGCTTGCACTGAACTTCCAAGTCAATTGCCTGCATAAACAGTCAGTGTCAGAACCAGAAATAAAGTATAGGAGTCCTGAGCCTTAGTTCTGTCCCATCAGTCACATTCTGAGCTTGCTTTACCTGCATATCAGGGATTTTGTGGGCAACTACAGAGACAGAGAACAGATTGCCCCCAAATGGGGTCTTCAATCACTCAACTTTTATCACTGAGAGACAGTAGCTTCCCTCCCTACCTCCTTGAAAAGCTTTTAAAATAAACACAGGTACATTAGAACAACAGCCCTTCAAAAAGGGTCCCTTCCTCCCCCTTACCATCCTTGCTCTCCTGTCATTAAGCAGAGCAGAGCCATCCTTACATGTGACATTTGGACACATTGACTTAAGCTATTTACTTTAAGCTTTTCTTCCTCCCATTCAGGATCATTTTCATTCATTTTTCAAGTGGTTCAAAATTTCTTTGGCCAAATCCCTAGATCAGGTGATTCAGAATGAAGCAATGGGACTTGTGCCATTCTGATAAAAGCACAACCCTGAAGCTTCCCTACTTTTCCCACAGCCCCCTTCTGTTTACTCCTTAACTCACTAATTATGCTGACAAAAGGAAAAATACAGCAGGAGTCATGAAGGAAATATCACTTTTAAAGGCTGGCTTTGTTTCTTTACCACAGATATTACCTTGCTGGTTAAACCATTAAGTAATTGTATTCTGGGCTTAGAGTCAGTGGGTCAGATTCTGGTTTGAATTTTATCAATAAAAACAACCACTCCAGAGCAACCTTTCATAAATATTCTTGCTTAGAAACCAGTGTGCTCTGCTGCTTGAGGATGCCTCCCTAAACCAAATCCTAACCCAGAATTACCACATTAATGTCAGTGGAACTGACAGGTGACAGAGTTCAGACTCGGAACTCCCTCTCAAGGGTTTTCTCTCTCTCCCAGCAGTGGAAAACACAGAGCAGGTATAATACAACCCTCCTGGCTTACACTCCCTGCTCAGCAGAAGCCTGGGAGCTTTGCTGGGTAGGTTGGATACGCAGTAGCACAGATGTGTGTCTGAAGTGAGGATGTGCTGTGTTGCTGTGGATTCTGCAGCAGCAAGAACTGAACAAAGATCTGCTTCCCATCCTTTTATCATGAGCTTCGGCCAGGCATTCTGTCTATCAGATCTTTTTTGTTGTAGTTGTTTCCTCATTCTTATCTGTCTTGCTTAATGGCAACAGAAATATTTTGGACATTCCCTCAAGTTCTGTATTAGCTCCACCTAAGGAAAATCTAAGTCATCTTTTTTTCAGAATACAGAAAATGTGGTACAGAGGGTAAAATTTAGGGATGAAGGAACAGCTGAGTGATGCCAAGTGATGTTCCCGTTACAGAATGGTCACATCAGTTGTTGGGTAACTGGAACTGCAGTTTGTGGGACTCCTGGGACAGCAACTCACAACAAAGTTAAGGCTTTTTCTGTGCATATAGTTTGAATTAGGGGAAATGCTCAAAATATATAAACAGGAACTAGTCTTGCAGAGAAGATAAGCTTTGGAGTAAGGGGGCTGTCTCTTGCAATGTGTATTTAGTGTCTACCACAGTGGGGACTAATCTCATGTTGGGCCTCTGGATCCTGGGCCTCTGGTAATGTGTGTACTGCTGTAATACACAGGAATGCTTCCTTCCATTGACTGCCTTTCTGTTGCATTGTTTTGTGTAATTGACTCCCTTTTTCATCCAGAGGCCAAAAAGTGATTATTGGAGATTGCCAGCTCCAGACCTGAATTGTTTCATTCAGGAAGTTAATTAAAATCAACCCACCTCTTCAGAAAACCTTTTTGAATACAGTGTGGATGCTCCTTTCATCTCTGTGTTACTCTTTTTCTTTTTTTTTTTTAATCAGTACTCCTTAAATCATGGAAATAACTTGGAAAAGGAGCTGAATTACAA
Source organism: Cyanoderma ruficeps (assembly GCA_008694505.1). Classification (NCBI taxonomy): domain Eukaryota; kingdom Metazoa; phylum Chordata; class Aves; order Passeriformes; family Timaliidae; genus Cyanoderma; species Cyanoderma ruficeps. The sequence goes on along the minus strand of VZDJ01000038.1, from coordinate 465,948 downwards.
GAAAAATCAGTTAGGAACGTAGGTAAAGGCACATAATAGGTCTTTAGAGTAGAGGAATGAATTTAATTGAGTGAAAGCTCAGAAAACCCAAAAGTAAACTCAGGGTCATCAGCATGCTTCTTTCACTTATCCCTCAGTTGCACTTCATAGATCCAGGCTTCCTTTTGCTCTGCTGTTATCACACTTTCCTTTTGCTGTGATTTATTAACTGTGGAACTGTCAAATTATGAAACTGAGGTTCTAGAAATACTTATTAATGTTTGAGAAATTCATTTCACACTTGAATACTTTTTCTAACACTTACTAATGTCCCTCATTTTGGTCATGTGGGTCTGCAGGGCAAGAAAACAAGGTATCTTATTATATATTTAGCGTGTGGAGATGAAGGACGAAAAAGAATGTATTTTGAACCCCCCTCAAACATCGCAGCAGCCTCATGCATTTGGTCCTTTTGCTGCTGTATGTGGTGGCTGTGTGTGGATGTGCACAAGCAGGGCAATGTCTGCACAGTCAGTGACACCATTTCAGCTCCCTTTCAGTCACTATTAAGAAAGCACTTCTAATCCCCTCTGAGAAGCTCCAACATAAAATTCCTTTCATGCCAGTTGTGTCTTCCTCAATTTGGCGAACGCTGACCTTCCCCCTGTGATTCCAATGGAACTTGTAATTCAAAAGGCATTTCTGTTTATTATTACCCTGTTAGTGTACCAGAATCATCAGGGGTGCCAGTGCTGCTCAGGCAATAAGGTTACTCACCGAGCTCTCTCTTGCAGCTTTGTACCACAAACAAAAATACAGAGGCCATAGATAAATTATGATTACTTTACTCGCTATTTAATAAGAATAATGAGCCTAAAACAATCACTGAATAATTACTTGCCTCAAGATACTTTGCCACACTTATTTCCCACACAAAGTTTTCTGATGGAAATTCATTTAAGAAGTAGAAACAAAGGCCACCCAAAATGTCAACGTTTATGAATCTGCTCTTACAGGACTGGAACATTTCTACCTCTTGACACTCAGTTTTGTAATGTGTTATGTTACAGCAGTATCAAATTTAACAGTTCTGAACCGGTATAGTCTTACTTAAAAGGAGGTTTTCCTTCAAAATATAATTTTGCACAGAATATTGAGCTCTGTGTTTCCCTCAGCATTAATGAAGTCAAGTGTGGTATTTAACCTAATCTGCTCAAAGTAGTCCTATTACCCTTCATACTTAGAGAGACATCATCTGATAGGAAATGGCTGCAATACCTCCAGCTTTCCTAAAGTACTGACAGTTTCAACCGTTTCTTAAGAAATACTCACTGGGGACTACAGCTCTAAACGCACTTCTGTTTTAAAATGTGACCAACTTCTTTAAACTAAATGGGGGACTCCTTACAACTAAAGCAGTGGTGTTGCTGGCCACTCAAAGGCCAGCCAGAGAAAGGAGTGACCACCAGACATTTTTTCTTGAGATGCCTCTCCACGGTGCTTTTTTCCCTTTGCTACCTCACTGGTTCCACCTATGATTTCTAAATGACCATAACATCCTTTCCTCGGGCAAGAATTTCATGCCAGCATTGGGAACACTGTTTTTTCAAAGGAAACTCCAGGAACATTTATAGCTTTTCACATTTGGCAAACTGCTCCTGATGAAAACAGCGTGCAGCAGAAGCACCTTCTTCAATACACAGGTGTCCACTCCATGCTCAAATTATCAGACTTAGTGATAAGAAGAAAAAAAAACCCACCTTTTTGGGAGAAGTAACATGGAAGACATCATTTATCTTTTTACCTGCTATAAGAGTAGTGAATTCTGGTCCTGTTCAATCCGGCACAGCAGCTGACAATGGAGTGGGCTGGAGTGTTTGCTCTGCTGTCTCTTCTGTTTAAGCTGAGGACAAGAAAAAGTGTTAATATAACAGTGAATCCTTGCTGGGACCTGACCCTGATTGCAGCTCTGTCCCACAGATCTGCACACCCCTCATTGCCCATGTTTTCAAACCTGGAAATATGTTAGGGCTTAATTTTGGTATGTTGGAAAATGCTTACATGTGAGGGTAACCCCCCTCTAAATTCTGTACACACAAATGCAGCAGCTCTTTCAGATCAGCCTGTGCTCATTTGAAAGTTTGTCTCCCAGCACCTCTCCTCTTTCTCTTTCTTTGCTACTGTCCTTCAAATTTTGTGTCTGTAGACTTGAAAACTAGTGCCATGTGGAAGTGCCCCAGCTACATCAGCTAAAACTACAGTTTCTTCCTTAAGCTGTACACACTGGTCAATATTCACTTAGCAAATAGTTCTGCTTTTGATAAATGCAACTTAGTTTTTGCGTGGAACAAGTTTTGAAATATTATTTCCATGGACATTTTTAAACTTGACAGTTTCTCTTCTAGAAACCATTAATTTGTTTTAATGCTTCTTAGCATCCCTGAATCTAAAAGCATTTAATAGATATGTTCCCCTGGCCATTTCACTAATAATGATTTAGCTCATTATTAATGTTTCCCTTTCACAGAATGAGAAACTGAGTAAGGGATCTGAGAGAAGTGCTATTGTTTTTAGAAGCATAATTGGATTCTGATTTCTAGAGCTCACCTTGCTGAGGGCTCAGCTCTTCTAAAAAAAAAACTGTCTACAAGGGTCAGAAAGAAACTATTAAGTTGCCTGACACCTATTAATCTACTCCTCTTTTAGCTCCATAGCCATGAACTGAGCTCATTGAAATAAAATCTCTCATACTTGTGAGATCATGTGTTAGAAAATCAGTCCTGGTGTGCCCAAAGTGTTGGCCCCACATTACATTATTTCCTTATACAAACAGTAACAAAATACTTGCCCCCCCTCAGTGTATTTTATTTTAGGGAAATGCAACAGGAAAGAACAAAAGTAAAATTCCCATTTGTGAAAGCACAGCATGTGCAACTTCACTGTAACAGGCAGCAAAAGGTCTAAGAGCAAGAAAGGACTACTGAGACCTGCACACAGAGTTTCTCATAAATTAGCTCAGAAAACCAAAGGTAGAGTACTGCATGCTAGAGAGGGCTTGAAGCACAAAATATTTTTTAAAGTCCTTTAGCAATATTATAATTCTGCTCAGAAACAACTATTGTAATGTGATTTTCCCCTCTCCTTGCTTGTGAATCAATTATGCAGCTATTCTTTTCGTTAAAAATTTTCAAAACTCTAAAAAATGGATTCAGTTCCCACCCTGGAAAAATGAAGGAAAGTGCCTAATGCATTGGTGTTGGGGCACAAAGTGCATTTGTTGTGCTGCTGAATGTAACACGATCTGAACCAAGTCAGGAGAATGAACACTTTGCAGCCCCTGATGGATTTCAGATTTATTAGACACTGGAATGTTTTTTTCCCCCCTTGTCTATAAGAATATGGTGTGTAAGATGATAAAGGGCAGGAATAAAGGGAGCAGGCATTGTAGCCCTTAAAATTAAAGGAACTGTTTCTAGATTTTGGAAGTGTCAATGTATGAAAAAGCAGCCTAAATAGAAGCTTTGCATTATTTAGTACGCTTTCCTCTTGGAAAGAAAAACATTCTGCAACAACTGACAAAGCTATGGACGTGTGACTAATACTACTTTTATTTTCCTATATGGAGAAAAACCCTATCACAAAGCCTAAATGGAATATTTATGCTGTAAGATAATACACTCGTACCTGTAAATTATGAGTGCAAGTTGTAATAATTCATCCTTAGTTTCATTACTCATGCACTATGGAGCTTTCAAGATTAGGGATGGATTTGTTATGCCACTACATTCCAGTATATGTTTTCCCTTTTTAACCCTCTCTCTCTTCTCTGGCACACACATCCTGTACAGTAGGAGCAAATTTCTTTGCACCAACACATACAGACTCTATGAGCTACACAGAATTGGCATCCCTTTCAAAGGACATATTAATGATCCATTTTATGATGTTAACCAGGCTGAAAAAAAAATTAGCTCAGGGCAGAGGGATATAATTTCAAATAAATTTGGAGGAAAGTTTCCTATTCAGAGAAGAGCTCCAAGGTGTAACATTAATAAAACGCTGTTGTAGTCTAATGTTACAGGATAGTTCTCTTGAGCTTCCAGGATGGGAACCACAGTGGTCTGCTTGTAATAGCAGCACTTCTGTTCCAGTATCTATGCATTGCTTTGTAAAAGGGAATAGCAAAAAGTCTGGAATGAATTGCTTCAAAGGTTAGAATTCCCATGAAAATATAAACAACAAAACTATTCACTGAAAACGAAGTTATGTTTAATATATAAGCGGAGGAATAAACAAGTTCTGTTCTTCTATTTTTGACTCTGTATTTTAAGTGTCTGAAAGTGATGTACATCTGACAGAGATGACAAGGCCAGGGAGACAACTTGGGCCAGTGTTCTGAGCACAGTCACTCCAGGCTCTGCTAGGGTCTGCTACTGAGTTACTGGGTAATCTTGGCTGAGTAATTTAAATTCTTTATGCTCTGATCTCACCACTCTGTAAAATAGGTGTAATCCTCCCCCATTTACCTCAGACAGCAAAAATATCTATAAAACATCTTAGATATGTTCAGGCAAATTTCACTTTAGTAAAACATTCAAACATTCTCTTTATGAGCTGTATTTGTCCACAGATCTTTTTGTCCTGCAAGTCTCTGTCCCCAGACACACACATACACAGCCACATCACTGTTGCCTGAAAGATGAGAAGATCATGCCTTTACTGTAAAATCAAAACCATCATTCTGCTGCTATGGCTGCAGAAATTGCATTAACTATCAAACTTTATGTCTTTTCAAAGATCAAATCTTGCTTGTGTTAATCAAGTGAGAAGTCCCAGAAAAAATCAGTAGGATACTTCAAGCCATTAAGGAAAGTAGGATCTGGCCTCTTGTAGGGCATTGAGGTAAACCAGACACACTACTGCAGTTTGCATTGGGCAGTTCTCAATTAGAATGTCAAGATTTACAGTGCATTTTATCCGGTTTTCATTCTCCACTGTTCACTTTAACTTTTGACCTATGGTTATTGGCAGAAGAGGGCTTGTCCCAGAGGGCCATTAGTCCCTTCCAAAGAGGCCTTCTAAGAAGTGCCAAAAAAGAGGGTGGGAAACAGGTCTCTTTGTAACAGGACCTCTCCTCTGAAATGCCTAACATCCATGGGACAGTCAGTATACAAGAAAACAGAAGATCCTTCTGGGTTTTCTGCACTAAGTAATGAAGATCTTGCATTGTTCCTTTTCTCTCCTGTCCTTTCAAAAGATCAGATGGAAATAAGTCCTGTAGAAAGGATGAAAAGTAATTGTGCCAAAAAAATCTGCATGGGGTCAGAGTAAAAGACAATGGAGGTTATAAATATAGGGAACATATGCTGATATATTAGACATACAGTAAGGTGTGGCATCCAAGGGTTCTCCAGGGGGCTAGAGTTCATAAAGCTCTCAACCAACACGGGACACTACAGCCTTACAATATATGATAGAAGAGCACTTGTTGCAGATACATCCTTGAATTTGAATGGGAAAAAAAGGTATGGGGATAAACAGACTTATCCAGTTTGGGTAACCTCTGCTCAATGCATTCACTTCAAAAAGGGAGATGAGGGCTGTGCTGAAGGGGAGTCTGCTGGCATGTAACTGGCACAGTTTCTGAAGGCAAAACCTTTAGACTGATAAAAATATCAAACAGAATCAATGATCTTGCTGTAGGACTGTGCTGGTGACAAAAAATAAGGGCAGTGCTGTGAATGTGGAGGGCCAGAGTATTCCAGGAAAAGACTCATATGATCCTGGGATCCCGGGCATTGCAGCATTAGGAATGAAATGTAATAGGATTCAAACTGGGCTATGTGGTTGGAGATTAATAACAAATGCTCTGTGGTGAGCAAGATGGTCCTTGGATGAAGACGTCCTTATAGCAGGGAGGTTCTCCAAGGGCCTTCCCATGGACATAGGGGGACAAAAATAACCCAGCTCGCTTTAGGATAGAGCCAGCATCATTTGCAAAAGGGATTATATAATGTAGTTGCCTCTAACAACAGAGGACTAGTCTGATGAACCAGAAGGCCCCTTCCAGTCCTATTGTTCCTGCTATTCCCAAAGTTAAATTAACACCAACCTTGCCTGTGGAGAGAGACTTTGCCCTGGAGCTCCTGGGATGAGACGTCTCTGTAAATGGGAATTGAAAACCCTGTAAATGGGAGCTAGAAGAGGTGCCAGGTTTGTAATTTAAAAAGCCCAATAAAAACAATATAATGGATCCAAATCTTCCTGCTTTGTGGCACAGAAAGGCCTGTAAGGACACGAGACCAGCCTTAAATTCCCCTCAGGAGTGGCTCATGGCCGATGACACAGCGCCAGCCCCCTCACAGGGCACCTGCTGTCCTCTGACAACCTGAAGTCATTGGGGCAGAGACACTGAGTTTGGGAAAGTGACTTTTTTCTAGACAGCAGGGATTGAGTGAGAGTTTCTAGNTAGACAGCAGGGATTGAGTGAGAGTTTCTAGACAGCAGGGATTGAGTGAGGGTTTCCCACCTCTTTCCCCTAGGCTGGCCTTCTCACAGCCATCCCGGCCTGTTGGGCTGTCAGGGCCTCCATACCCCAACAAATCCCCAGCCTGGGAGCAATCTCTCCCACTCATATCATACGTGACATATATGTATATATGTATTTTTTATATATGATGTGTGTGACGAGGCAAAATTCAGCTGTGCAGGGCTGCTGGGAGGCTGTGAAGGGTGGGGCAGGGCCCCTGATGGCACCATGATTGCTGAGGGAAGGAGGCCCCAGAGCATGGCTGAGACTTGGCCACTGTCGTGAGGGCACTGCTGCCACCTCAGGGGAGCAAAGCAGAGTTAAAATGATACCAAAATGGGGTGACACAGCCCAAGGTCTGTGGAGTAGTGGCACTGCCTCTGGGTCTCTCTTCAGGGCAGGATTATAGGTGTAGAGCTGCTCAAGCCGAGTAACAAAATGGAGGGAAAGCTGTTTGACTGCCTGAGAGCTGGCAGAGCCATTGGAGCACACAGCCCAGAGCAATGGAAGGTAAGTGAAGTAACAGCAATTTAAAACATGTGGGAATAGAAATTCCCCTTCCCTAACTTCTCAACCCTGTGGAGCTGAGGAGAGGCACTTGGTCTGGCAGGACTCTGCCCTGCCAAGGGTGAATGTCAGCACCTCACTTCTAGGAGTGTCCCTTGCGCTGCCTTGTCACTGTCACTCCTGCTCCAGAAGGTGGATCTTCAAGGTGAAGGTGGTGTTTTAGCCTCTGTATATCTTTTCCTGGAAAAGCATGATTAGAGAACCTTAAGGATCAATTAGGGAGCCTTTGGAAATGACCTGGGTTCCAGGGCAGTGCCTGGCATTCATCAGCTGGGACAGGCTCAGGCTGAGGGCAGGAGGCAGGAGTGGGGTGGGGATGGATGTTCCCCTCCATTTTCTCTCTCCATCTTCTCTCATCTCCAGAACAGCAACAGCAGCTTGGGAAGGGGCTGTTGCAAAGACACAGGTGCCTACCAGGTGACACGTCCCTGGAGGGGAGCTGCAGGGGAATAAACTGAGGACATTTCCTCCTGGGAGCAGTGGCCCCAGCCACCAGAAGGTGCCAGCCCCCAGCTTTCTGTTGAAAATCCCAGTGTGGTTCAGCAATGCCCCAATTTGCTCACGAGACACAGAGCAGAGCCCACCTACTCATTCCTCTGCACAGCCATCCAGCGATAATGACTTTCAGTCAATGGCGTAGCTTGGAACAGATGCCTGGAGGTGAAAGGATCTGTATTCCATTACTAGCCCCTTCAACTAGCCAGGGTCCCCCAGGTTAAATATTTTTAGCAACAGCTTGTTTACATGTCAAACTTGTCAATGAGCTTCTGGGGCACTGCTGCCACAAAGCTGTGTTGGTGGCAGCCCGTAAGCTTTCTCTATGCACGGAGATAATGCCTTCTAAAGGGCTTGTCAGATATTTTCTTCCTACTGTGTCACAGGAGCAAGACTAATTTCAAAGAAATGCTCTTTATTTCTTCTTAAAACTGCTAAAGAAAATATCCAGCACTGTCTTTTTTCTTGTCATCTGTTCGACAAGTGTCTCGTAAAACAAATTGAGAGGTTTAAATCTCCGAGACAAAAATCAATAAGAGGATAAGTAAAGAATAGGAGGAAGTCAGCAGGCTGAGATTTATTTCATTGGAAATGTTTTTTCAATGGATTTACTAATAAATCTAAAGTGGCTGGTGCAGCTGCCTTTGATATGCAGTATCTCCTTTACTTAGATGGAAGCTGCACATGAAAAGGAGCTTTGAATACTGATTTTTACAAGGGTGTAAATCAGAAAAACCCCACACGTTACTTGTACTACTAGCATCTGCTTCAGGTAGACATTAAGAAAAAGGATTTGGTTTTGTGCCAGAGTTTTCCTCTGTAGCTTTGCCATTTCTTGTTTAATATGTTGCAATATTTGTGATCAGGTCCTTGCTGTGCCGGACATTGAATAATTCAATGTAATAAAATCATCCCTGTCCTGAAGAGTTGATAGAGTTTCAAGGGTAGGAAATGGCACTGAAATAACAAATATGGGCTGACCACAAGTGAAATCACAGGGAATGAAGTTTGTGATGGTGGAACTGAGCTGTGGTATCTCTTGAAAATCTGCTCCAGTGAGTACTTCCCCTGTGGTTGTGGGAAACTGGGAAAAATTTAAATTAAATTAATGAGTCGAAACACACTTACAGATAAGGAAAATGAAATAAACTCTTGAAGCAGTCCAGAGCAGGTCAGCCTGGATTGCCTACCAGTCATAACAGGGTTCCAGGAAGAAGGGATGTTCTCCTGGGTGACAATATTAATGGCTGTCACTGAAATGCCTGCACTTTGATGTGGACAGGAAGCAATGGAAGAGCCTGCACCCCAGTCCTGCATGCCCTCCCTCCCTGCTGCACATTCACCCTGACCATGAGCTTTTCCCAAAGCCCCGTGGATGAAGAGGAAGCTATAATGAGCTCCTTGTTGAGTGGTTTGCTCCAGTTGGCACACATGACAGATGGCTGTGGGTAGGGAGCGAGTTGCTGGGGTCTGTGTGTGTGCATATGTGCTAGGAGGGGTTCCAGGATGGTTCCATGGCTCTCTGTTCTATTTCAAATTAAACAAAGAGTCCTGGATGCTTTTACAATGTCAGATGGGAAATCAGCCAGAAACTAGCTGATATCTTATTGTTCCTTGTTCTTCAATCGATTCTGCATTTTTCAAAGGATTTCTCTGCACCAAACATGTATCAGAACATGGTTAAGCTCCGTTGTTCCAGTTCACAAATTTGATGTTAGGAAGAAATGTTGGAAGTGAGAATAAATCAACAGAAATGGCCATTTTCATCCCCTTATATGGTTTTTCTCAAGTCAACATGAGAAACATTTCACAGCTAACTGTGAAAACTGGCACCTCATTACCTACTTTATTATTTCTTATGACTTATTAAGGGTTATTATCATTGTTCATTATCCTTTTTGAAAGTGCCTACCCTGGCTATCCTATCGTGTTATTACTGGGTAGTAGCAGCAAACTCTTACATTTAGGTCACTTTAACAGCTTGTATTTAAAGATTCCCATGGATATTAGTCTGAAGGGTGCTGTGATTTGCACAAGGTTCTGAAAATGGAAGCAGGGAAAATGTGGAATGAAATCTGTGTGTGGTTATATGCTAAATGACTGTGTCATGGAGCCATACGCACTGGGGGGTTGAACTGAAGTTGCATGACCTACCTGAAATCTGTAATTTTCACAATTTTCGAGCACCCTGCATTGGAATCAAGACAACCTTGCATCAACACAGTGATTTTAATGCAGATATGTTAATGTACATCATAGAAAATCACACAAATGCTATTGGGAAAAGTCAGACAACCTTCACAGTAGGCAATGCTGCCACTGTTTTCCATAACACACCTTCATAGTTGAAATTGGGATAATATATTTCCTATGTCACAGAGCTTTAAGGATATATGTTTACAGATGGATTTCACCATGAATCCACCATGTTAAATGTCATAAAGTGATGGCCATATTTCATACAACCCCTAATTCCATACTACACACACAAAGAGGGCAGAACAGTTCTTTGTGATCTCCATCTCCTTGAGGAGGGTGAGGAGAATTGACAAAATCCATCTTGTGAGTCAGCAGCACAGCTAGAATCAGAACCAAGCTTTCAGTGTCAGCTTTTGCCAAAACCTTCCCAGCAGTGTGTCATGACGAGGGCTGGCCGGACCTCCTCCCAAGCTGGGAGCAGAACCCTTTGTGTTCTGGCAGTTTGCACACACGGGTTTGTTTCTCAGATCCTCCACGATGCTGCACGCTGTGCTCCACACCTCACCACATCATCTCCACGTCACAACGCCCTGTCTGGGTCTGCATTCAAAACCTACCATCCACCACCTGATCCCATTCGATCTCTCACAAGATCAAAGTCTGAGGAACTTGAAAGACACACAGTGACATGGTTTATCCTCAGGGGAGCACGATGGCTTCTGAAATTGCCTTCTCCCCAGGATGCCACACACTGTCCCCCTGCCCAGAAGATGGAAATACTGATTTTGTTTCTGATCTGGCTTGTGTAAATATATATGGGAGAATAGCAAATGTCATTGCACAGGGAAGCAGAGCAAGAAGTTGCAGGGAAGAAGGGATATTAACTCTTCCATCCTTTTAGATTTCCAGGCTGCAGGATAATCCTACAAAATTAAATAATATGATCGGGATTTCCCCTTTTCCTCTTGACCTGACTTTTAAGCTAGGGCTAAGAATTGCAGCACATTTCTTTTCCCAAAGCAAAACACGATCCTGGATAAAAGTCAGTTTAGTTGAGAGAAAAAAGTAAAACAAAAATAGATCTTTTCCATAAACAAAGCTGCTTTCCATTTTGCTAACATAAACAGGCAGATGCATTAAGAGATCATGCCACCCAGGCCCTGGAAAAAGAAGCAGGGAAATGTATTTCTGAGTATTTTTCTGAAGGTGCAAGGATGGCTGAGCCTAAGGCAAACTGAGCAGGAGGACAAAGCTTTATAGACAGGGAAGCTTTACAGTTTCACCTGAGACTCAGAAGAACTACACTTCCATAGATAAGGCCAAATGCAGCATCATCTCCTTCCCAAGTGAAACCTCCACCTTTGACAGGCACCTGTGCACTCGGTATGTTCCACATCCTCACAAAAATACAGGGGTTTGCAGCAGTCTCTGTGGGTGTGCAAACAGAAGTTCATGTCTCTGGGCATGGAACTGGGTGAGTATTGGCAAAAAAAGCCTTTCAGAAATGCAAGTCTCACCTGTGCACACTGAGGGGCTACAACAGGTGTGCTCTATGTGAATGAAACTCCCTTCCCCAGGGACCAGAAACAAGGGGACAAAGCAGGAGAAATAAAAAATGAGTGGTGTCCTAATTATGGGCTGGTGTTTCTCACAACCAAATTGAAATCAGGCAGCTGGGATGGACCCTATTATGTTAAAGCCCACATCTTTTACTCTTCTCTCTCACTTGAATCATTCCTTGCTGAGAAATTCATCCATCTCAACTAAAAGATCCACATTCTACTTAAACCATCAAAATAATCTTTCTGTAATTATCTGGAGATACCCACTCTCTAGGTAGCTACAGTTTGCAGGTATCTGTATTTAAATGATGCTTTGCAATAAATCAAACCCAGGAGAGGTTGCAGCCTTCAGACAGGGCTGGGCTGTGGTACGTTTCATGTGCTGCAGAGCACAGCTCTTCCCAAGGTCCTCACAGACCCCCTTTTGTTGTGTTTGCTTGTTCCAAAATCTCTGGTTCTCTGACTCAAAGCAATCTGCTAATACCAATCTCCCAACCAGACACTGCAGGGCAAATTCTGCCTTCAGACATCCTGCATTTGGTTAAAACCAGGGACTGCAAAGCTCTTCCAGGGTTTGGTAGCATTTCTGATTCAGATCAATTTAACAGACAATGAATGTAGCCAGTGTAAAAAATGGCTTCTTCTGCTTTGGTGGATACCAGAAAGGAAGATTTGGTGTTTGCTTTCAATATTTGGATTCAGCCGAACATACGTCCAGTGACTTAAATGCTACTTCTTCAAAGTGGCTCTTTGGAAAATGGTCTTCAGGATCTCTGTGGAACAGAATTATTTCTCCATTTTCTTACTTCCTCTTGGGTCATAAATGCAGCAAGAAGGGCCTTCTGCAGAAGACTTTGCCCCTCAGTACGGGAAGTTCAAGTCTATGTGCAAATGAAAAATATTTTAGCCAATATTCCATATCTAGGTCGTTTTGTTCCTTGTCCCCCATGTTCCCCCCACCAGGCTGGGAAGAGGATCTGGTTTGCTTTTGTAGGAAGTATCTTTAAAGTAGTAGTTTCTGCTATTGATTTTTGATAATTTTTAGGTCCATCTATCACTTGTCTCAAAAAAAAAAGTGCATGGAAAGAACTAGTTTAGATTATTTTATCCTTTCTGATACTTTTTGCTCTTTTACCCCCCTATTCCTTTATCCTTCCCTGTTCCTCCACAGCTGCCATTAAGAACAAGTCAGTGACTCACAAAGGCACATTTTGACTCATTCACTACATCACAGCCCTCCAGGCTCACCCTCTCCAGGGCTCCGTGACGCTTGATCTTTGCCACCAGGAGCATCCAATTCTGTGGCCAGCGCTGAGGCCAAAGGGAACTCTACAAACCAGTTATTCTCTGTTTCCCCCAGGAACAAAACTGTGGCGATGTTACTGCCCTCTAAAGATGTGTGGATCAGCATTAAAGTGCTGACCTGTTCAACACTTCTGGCACCCTTTGAACCGGGGAGCTTTGAAGCCAAGGCTGTAACGAACTCGTGTATAATAAGCTGCTGCCCCATGCCAGGCAAGGCAGAGGTATCAGGGACTGATGGAAGCTTTTGAAGGCACAAAATGCTATTAAAAACTGCGAGGGACTAGAGAAAAAGAGACAGTGGAAAAACAAATCTCCCTTCCATGCAGCGATAGATCTAACTTTGGCAAGTTAGAACTAGGGTCACTAAAGCAGGTTTCAAGCTTAAAAATTTTGGGGTGTCTGGCTTATGGTTTTGGCTTAGAAACCATTTCTGCTGAAACTGGGGCTCTGCTGGGAGACAGTTCAGTTCAGGGCTTTCCTTACCTTTCTGCACCAGTAAGTTGTTGGGGAAGGGAGAACCAGTCTGCATAGCAATAATTATTATCAATTGTATTGTGCTTTTTATCTTCAAAGTGCTTTACAGACACAAACTAATTATTCCTCTGCAACACCCCTGTGAAGAAGATGGTAAGTATCATTATCTCTGTTTTACCAATGGGGAGACTGAGCCAGAGCATTTAAGCGATTAGCCTGGGGCCACAGGGGCAGTTAGTGTCAGGGCTGGGAATGCAGGAGTGTCTCTGCTCCCAGTCAGCACCAGGCAACATATCTCCTTAGTAGGAACAAAAGGGAACCTTTCTCCAGACTTGGAACCTAAAAGAAGCTCATTTTTTTCTTGGCAAGGGATTATAAACTCTTTCTTTAAAATGTAATCATAATTGGAAAAAAGACTGTGGAGTAAGGGCACTGAAGAGGATTGAAAGACAGCGTGTCTGCTTTATAGGTAATCCTAGAATCTGGAAATTTGGGAAAATTCCTGGAAAATTTATGCGGGGGATATAGAGTTCTATTTCGGGGGGGGGAAAAAAAAAGTGACATATTTGAAATTTCCCATGGAAGGAAAAGTAAATTATAATAATTTTTAAATATCAAAATGTTTCATTACAGACATTTTCAAAATGAAACTGAACCTGAAAGTCTGTGCTCTGAAGTTCCCAGTTCAGACATGGCTTGAGGGCTTTTAAATTCCTCCATGCCTATGGGCTCTCAGTGAGGTTCTCAGGGCTTCCACAGGAATGTTACAGCTGAGCCCTGCAGTGCCTCTGTTCTACCCCGTGAAAAAATCAAACCTTTTAAGAACCATCAATAGCTTTGGCACTATTTGCACTGGAACAGATAAGGAGCAGGAATGGTGAGAGGTCCAGGTGGGAAACATCCTGTCCCGTTCTAGAGTTGTGATCCTGAGGGAGAATCCATCACATGGGACACTGCCTCCCTCACTCAGGGATGAGCTGAGGATCAGGGACTCTGGGAAGGAACAGACACACTCAGTGCTCCCGTTTCCATGAGATTTCCTTTGGTCTGTTTAGGAGCCTTAGGAACTGAAGGGCAATCACAAACCTCAGGCTGTGCCTAAGGAGGAGCTGAGTTTTCAGGGCAGGAGAGTAGGAGTAAAAGGCATCCTTTTACACTGAGCTTTACATTTTGGTTTGGAATCAAGAGCTAATGGACAACACAAGACTTTTCTGCATGTCTCATCTCACAGTACCTAAGAGGGGTTAGAACCTGGAAAAATAACAATACCCAACACTGAGTCAGGACAACATTTTTCACACAGCCCCAGTTCCTTTTCAGCCTGAAACACTAAGCCAGATCCTCAAACACTCAGAAGCTGCCATGAGGGCTGGATCTTCTAAACAGCTCTGTAGCCCACCAGCTTGGCACTTCTTTAAATCTAGGTAGTGATTTTGGTGCCTAAATGGGAGCTGAGCCCTTTTGCAAACCTGCTTCTGATCGTGCATGCTGAGCTGCTCTGCAAATCCTGGCTATCATTGCTCTGCATTCTTGTACTTCCTGGTTGCGAGCTGTGCTGGGAGCAAAACTATCAAAGCACCACAAGGAAACCACTCCTGCTATAATCAGGAAGCATAAAAAATCTCAGGAGCCAAACTGTTCAGCCTCTATTACTATTTGGGCAATGGATGCACCTCTGGTACTTCTTTGTCCTTACATATATCATGGCTGTGCAATGGCAGGTACTATAAAACTCTCTAAAATAGAGACAATCCCAGCACTGAATAGTTTATAATCAAAATAGAAGATGAGGCAGAAAGTGTGTGCAACAGATGGACAGATCTGGCATAAGGAATCCACGGGGTAAGTGTTTGAGTGAGTGCCTCCAGTTTGCAGAGCAGAAAAGAGCAGTCAAGGATAAGCTTTGCTGCTTACCTTACCTGACCCCTAAACCTTTTGAGATTTACCCACAACAATTAATTATTCCTTTGACTGGCCAAGATGATTCACAGCTGCTCATGCCATCCCAAAGCTCAAGATCTAAGTAAATTTATTGAAATTAGTGGTGGCTTAATTCCAGGAAACTTGCATTTAGTTTTGATTCAAAGGAGCTCCGCACCCTTCCCACCTCTTGTTTCTTCCCTCTTCCAGCCCTCAGCAAATGTGGAGCTCTACAGCTTCAATCTAATAGTGGGTGAGACTCAGGAATGGGAGTCATGAGATCTGAGTCCTATTCCTGTCTCTAATACAGGGTGGTTTTCAGTGAGTCACTTCCCCTCTGTCTTACTCAATATCCTTATTTGTAAATGGGGTTAGCAATACTGACCCATCTCGCAGAAAAGTTGTGAGTTCATTAATATCTATGAGCTTTCCATAGCTGACATTCTGGAGCATCTCCTTGGCTTTAGTAGCTCTGTGTCTGTCACTATCCATGTACTTGTGTGATGCCAAGGAAGTTCATGTGGACTGTCATGGACTGTTAGGGGGTTCTGAATTGACTTCACCTCCTTAATAATTAATATTGCCAGGAGGGCAGACAAGAGAAAAGGAGAAGTTAACTCAGTTCTCATTTGCTAGAGAGTTTACCAGCTCCTTACAGAATATATTCACTCTGATGTTTACCATTATAATGCTGTCTGCAATTTCCCAGGCACCTTCCTCTTTAGGATCACTCTGGTTTCAAGTCCAGGCCCACACAAATCACCCCTGACCTGAGCTGTTGTCTCCATTTGGTAGATGCTGATGCAGAGTTGCAAATAGGTGAAGCCACTCATCAGTCTCACTCACTGTCAGCTGTCTGGGGCAATCTTCCCTTGATGACACTCATTGCACACAGACCCTTCCCTGCTCCTCTTTGATACTCAGTCTTTCAGGAGAACTAGAAATTATCAATGCCAGACCTTAGTGAGTTGAAAATGGACAATTCAGACTTTTAAATAGCACTGCCTTTAAAGCCCTGATCTCACTTCTTCCTTCATGGGACAGGAACTTACAGCTTTCAGGCCCCAGTTCTCCCTTCAGCAAAGTCTGTCCTGGTAAAAATGTATCCATCACTACCTGCCTTAAATGAAGTTTTTCCATATTGGGTCAGCGGGCTAGACAGCTTTAAAGTTTGCTTTACTTAACTGCACACACTTGTCTTTTGAACAGAAACTGTTGGTGGGCTGGGAGAGCTTAAAGATGGTTCAGTCCAATGTCTCTCCAATCTCTCCACCTGTAGGAAGGTGGAGAAAAATTCTTTGGGGTTCTCAAAAAGGCTGAAACCCCTCACTTTTTCCAGGAAGGAGAAGGTTTGTGTGTATTGCACTGCTGGTCAGGCCTTTCTGGGTACTTCTCCTTTCCTCTGAGTGCTGCCACCCAGCAGCCTTGGCTGGCTGGCAGCTCTGGCAGCTTCACCCTCAGCTGGAGTGTCTCCTCTCGATGGAGAGGCTGACAGACCTCAGGGACAGGAAGGGGATGCTGCAGAATCATCCCCTGCTACAGCCGGGGATGCCTGCAGGACACACAAGAATGGAGCGAGGGTTTTGACTTCCCAAAGCAACCCCGACAAAACTGTGGAGAGAAAGGAGAATCACAAGGAGGAAAGGCAGGCAGAGGAACTAAAACTGGTGGTTTGGGTCTCTACTCAACCCAAGAGAAACCACAGTGCTTTTCTTCTGACTCCCTGTGTAGAATTGTGCTCCTGAAACACGGGGGATTTGAAGGTGCATGCAGGAAGATACAGGAGGCAACCCTGACATCGTAGAGTTTGTGTGGTCCTTGTAGAGTGTATGAGGTAAAAATAAGCAAATGTAACTTTTTTTTCCCTTTGACTCGAAGTTGCTGATTTTACCATCTCACTTCTAGACTTGCCATTTACAAAAAATTCACGGAATTGTACGATGGTTTGGATTGGCAGGGACCTTTAAAGGTCACCCAGGCCAACCCTTCTGCCACAGCAGGGACGTCTTGCACTAGATCAGGTTGCTCAAAGCCCATCCAACTTGGCCTGGAACACTTTCATTGATGGAGCATCCACAACTCATCTCTGGTTTCCAAACTCAGGCCCACAGCTGTGACCCCACTTCACCAGGCAGTGGCAGTTCAAGGGGCACCACAGGAATGGCTGATCCTGTGTTTAGCCAGCGCCATGGGACACATGGAGCTGTGCTGCAGGAATGGGCATTTGGCTCTGCTCCTCTCACCTGATTACCTTCCTCCCCCTCCAGCATGACTGGCACCGCTCAGCTTCCGTGCCCACAACCTGGGCATGTTTCCAGCCCATTATTGGTCACCTTATGTCCATGTTCTTGAGATCAGCTGCCCCCATCTTCCCTTATCTTTTTTCATTTATCACATGTTATTTGGAAGGCAAACTTCACGAGAAGGATCATGTCTAGCTTAATTTTGCTCACTGCATTGCACGTAAGAAGCATTAATAATAGCAGCAGTATAATAAATCACAGCATCACAGCAACACATGAGTTAATGTTCCCTAAAATCCTATGTCAGCTTACTGAATTACAAGCAAACATATTTGATACATGAACCAAAGGACTCATGTACTTGCCAAGGCTCAAGGCCAGTTCACAGATTCACATCTCTCTCTGACACTGCTGCTCACTGGATACCTCCCCACAGCAGTGTGGAGTGCTCATTGTTTCCCTATACCTGGTGCTAGAGGTGTTAACAGCTACAAGAAATCTACCCAAAGAGAAGAGCTAGAACTTGGTTTAAAGGAGGCACTAGTTTTAAAGAAGTTTTGTAAATTTAATGTTTTAAAGTCTAGCTTTGGGATGTCAGCATTTTGGAATTGTGGAAGGGGGCCTTACAGTTAATACTTCACCCACTCAGAAATAGAAGACTCTGCATTCTCAAGGAATTTCAAAGAATTTGTACTGGCATAAATCGCTGTAACTCTGCTGATTTGAAAGAGGAAGGAGACAAGAAGGATGTCCTGGCGGGGGTAGGTTAATCCCCCTGGGGTTGCCAGACTGATGAACTATTCCCTGTTTTGCTACAGATTTCTTGTGTGACCTTGGGCAAATCACTCTCCCTCTCAATATCACAGTTTCCCATCTGTAAACTGGTGAGAGCAACAACCGCCCTGCCCCAGAGGGGTGTTTGGAGGATAAATATGTTACAGGCTTGGAGCTGCTGGAGCACAATAGTGACAAGGTTCCGACAAATCCTGAAGATAGATAGAAGCTGACAATCAGGCAGACTGCTATTAGCAGCTGATTCATTCTCTCTGCTTAATGCATATTTTTAGCAGGCTGTTATTGACTAGACAGGCATTCAAGTCTGTCGATTAACAATGTTATAATAAACTAAATCTCTGCACCAGTAGCCTTCGCAGGGTGAACGCAGAACTCCCCAACCCTGTGGCACAACACCTGCAATACTAATAAAGGGTGAAGATTTTCTTGTAAGTCAAGTGGAGATGCCATGTGCTGTGCCCAGGCACAATGGGCATTTCCACTGGGGGTTCTGAGCAGCTTCATGTGCAGTACACTGACAATTAAGGAGTCTAAGGTGGCCATGGATTTATTACAATGTGTTCATAAACCCCTGTCAAGGCACCATTTCAATACAATCATGGCCAGACATTCCAGTGATTGGTGCTTAGAGCCCCTCTTGCAAGCTGCAATATGATCAGGGAACACTGCTTAATTGTATTTCTTTTACAAAGTGATGAAATGTAAAGCTCTGCTCCCAGCTCACTGGCTGGCACAGGAGTCTCAGCAAATATGTGATTCTCACACTGCAGCTGGACTCTAATGACATGAAAGGTGCTAATGCAATGCAACAGGAACCTTTAATTATCCTGGTGACTAATAGGAAATCTCTCAAAGGGTCCAGGAGAAAGGGCCTTATTCTTCACGGAGAGTTCTCTGAACTGTGCTTAGAAACAGGGACAGACAAATGGCAAATCTAAATAGACCAGAGTCCCAGAGCTGCAGTGTCTGGGAGAAGGTTTCTCTTTCCTTTGGCAATTAGCTTGTCAGACATTGTAAGTAGAGAGAGGCAGAATAACGCTGGACCATTACTGAGTTACAAGAATTGGTACCTAAACTTGTTCCACATCCAGCAGGTAACTGGCTAAACCTGCTGATGAAACAAAAAGGTTTGATTGACTTTGAATGTGTTTGTGTTCAAGGAAGAGGAAGAGTGACAGACAGACAGCTGTCTCCCACTTGCTAATTGAGTGGTGACTGTGATCTTAATGTACCTTGGGGATCATTTCTATTTGATACAGACTTTCACATTCTATTTCTTAAACTTTCTGTATCAAAAATCTTTTTATTGCTGAAGCATCCAAGCTGAAAACCATGCAGGCCACATTGCCTGGATTTTATAGAGAAATGTACAATGTATGTAGGGTTGGGTAGTTTGTCACGTTACTCAGTGCAGTTGCTGCCTGGTTTTCAGACTGATGCAGATTCAGCCTTGTGTCACCATCAGCTACATCAATTTTTCTCCACTAATTATGTCAGCCATGGATAGAAAGGGAACAAGGGCTAATATGACTTATATGATATTACCTGGCAGCTCAGAGGTAGGAGTAGTCTGCAGACATAAGAGGAAAACTGTGTCTGTGTCTTTATTCACCCTTTCTCTCAAGCCCTTGACAAAACTTGGCAGTGCTGGATAATACACATCAGTTACAGGGATTTTAAGGACAGAATAAATCACTTTCCTGAAGAAATTAAAAAATCAATGCCATTATTCAAACCATGGAATTTAATCCATGCCCCAGATATTACAGAAGTTAGGGAGCTGTTGAGCTGCTGAAGGAGCCGTGGTGGTGCTGAGAGCTTTAGGGGTCAAGGCAGAGAGACAGAAATGCAGATCAAGCCTTGCCTTTCACATCACATCCTTGTGCCATGGCACATGCCACAGCAGGGCAGTGTGTGAGTGTGCAAGGTGGTGTGTGAGTGTGTAAGGGCGTGCAAGGGTGTGTGTGAGTGTGCAGCTGTGTGTGCATTCATGTCCGTGCATGGGTTACTCCACCACCAGGTTCACCCTTGGATTTCTCAGGTGAAAGTGCTGCTGTGCTCCTTTAAACTAAACCAAACCGAAACGAGAGATTCCCTGTGCATTCAAAATCCCCTTTTGCCAGCCAGTTCTAGTCATGAGCCCCCCAAAATGCAGAAGGAGCCCTATCAGTGCCTTTGAAGCCTGTGAACGTATTGTTGCTGCCACCATGCAAGCCCAGGCAGTCCCAAGTCTGTTATTTCTCTCTGTTCCTGCTCTTCTGGTTAAATGCACCTGGGAATAAGTAATTGTTTATGTCATAAAAAATTCATCATAAACAAATGGGATGGGCAAGCCAGCTGAGCAAATGTTGGGGAAATGAGTTAAAAAACCTTGGGATTGGTATAATTGGTAGTGCACTTCTTGGGATCAGGATGAAAGCTGCGTATGTTATATGAAAGTAGCAGAGGCGACAGGCACTGTGTGTACCTGGGGAGAGAGAAAGCATTCCATGTGTAACTGTGGCTTGGCAAAGGCATGGGCACTGTTGTTAGAAACACACAGAACAGATCACTGGCAGAGCAGAGGAGTGATGTGATAAGAAATTTAAAGGCCAATTTTAAATCTCTTGCAGCGATCTCTGATTTACATCAGTGCAAACAAGGGCAGAGACATGGCCTAAGTCAGAGCTGTAGGCATTGTTCAAATGTCTCGGTTGTTTTGTTTTTGTTTTGTTTCCTATATAGATAAAAGATAAAGAAAGCATATATTCTTTGTTAAATAATGCTCAGTGCTAAGGGACTTTCCAGGTCCTAAAGCTGAGGCGGAACGAGTTTGCTTACATGTGGAATTGCAGCTGATCCAAGAGCACAGAAAATAAACAGTGCACGTACCTCCATCCCTTGAACCCTGTGAGCTACTTTTGTGGTTATCATTCCCTTTGCTGTTGCCTTATCTCTTGCCATGTTTACAGGATTCACCTTGTCTGCTGCCCAGAGCCTCCTGCCAATCACGGGGGATCTGGGAGCACTGGGAGAGGGAGGTTGGTTAAAACCCTCGGAGCGGCGGGCGGCACTTTGATAGCACCAAACACCGCGGTGAGGGGACAGCAAATGGAAATGTCAGTGGGGCTGTGCAGGGCTGGGAATTAAAGAGCCCTGTGGTGACAGTGTGCTGAGCAGGGAGGCCATTAACCAGAGGGAGTGTGTGCATGGGAGACCCTTGGGTATCTGATACTCGATGTTGCTGCGGGTTTCCAGACAGACTCAACTGCAGCATGATTAGATTTAGACCATTTCTTCTTTGTCGTTCCATTAGCAAGCAATAAAGCATGATGAATGTGGATGAGAAAAACTAGATCTGGGCTCTAAGGCACCCAATCATCCCTGCAAACCTCGACCCTTCCAGGTCAGGTAAGAGACTTCAACCACTGCCTTGCTTTTTCTTTTATTTCCTGACTGGGTCAGAGACAGTTATTATTATGGATGTCCAGTATTTGCACCATGGTGGAGTTCCCCACTAGTGGCAGCCTCTTCCAGACTGTTGGGCAATCTCTGCTACCATTCTGTCACTCCTGTCACGGTCCCAAATGGATAATGCACATACCAAGCTGTAAACACATTTCTTAGCAATTAAGTGTCCTGGCTAGAAAACAACCCAAAGGCAATATTACATAAATTTAAGTTGCCCAGGAGGTAATCCCATATTCATATTTGGCTGCCTGTCATTTTATAATTGAATGGCAAGAAGCTCTTGTCATTGCTGCACATTACATTTGTGTAAGGATGAAGCGGCCGCCAAATGGCTGCAAGTCAAGAAGCACATGCAGCCTAATCCTAGGAACTACAGAGCCAGTCAATCCCAGCAGTGTTTGGTAATCCCCAAAGAACTCTGAGAAGTTAAAAGTGAGAAATGTCTGCTAAGATAGGAGTATGTTCTACATTGTAAACAAAAGTGAAAAAATGCAAATGTTTGCCTGCAGATCTCTGGGTGATGTTGGGTGTGCTTCACTTTGTGTTTCTAGCAAAGAACATTCTCCAACCAGCCTGAACCACTGCAGCCTTGCTCTTCTACGCCATGGCATTTGGATTTCTTTTTGGATTGCAACCTCTTCTGTTGTTTGCTTAAACACCTAGCTAAGTAATTTAGCTGCAACTCTTCACTTTCCTGGGAAATAAGTCCTTCAAAGGCTGCTTAAGTGCTTAAAACTGTGGCCTCAATACTCTCCCAAGGCTGCAAAACCCAGAGGAAAATAACCCAAACCCCTTTAATTTCAATTGGAAGTTACAATTTTTTCTCAGTCTTATGAGTTTTGGTTAGTTTGACCCATTTAGAATGCTTCAGCTTTGCAGTACCCCATGGTGTAGACACAGCCTCTGCAAGATGGGTCCAAACTGTCTCTTAAAAATAATTTATTAGTTCTCCCTTCTATTGCCCTCTCTTTTGTTGGATGCATTTAATTAATTATTTTTACATGGTCTTTCTGCCTGTATTTTTTTTTTTAGAAATACTTGTGGATTTAGGGCACCAATAAAATATTCTTCTGTTTTAAAACCGAAAGATGAAAACCACTGCAATGAACTTGCCACTTCCTTAAAGTTCTGGTAACTTGGGTGTGATCTGATGGTACAGAATGATTCATGGGATAAAATTATAGACTTATGCAGGTGTGTACAAGAGCCTGGGTGGGGTGTAGTCAAACAGGGAATTTTATATGTCAATAAACATGGGCATGTGCTATAAAGAAACTGTACTGCCTTCAAAAAAACCTTATTTTATTTTATTTTTATTTGATAAAGACAAATTGAATGACCAGAACGGTCAAATATAGACATTGCTTTCCTCTTCTTCTGGCAGAGTCCAACAGAGATAGCACTGTGTCCCTTTGAGCAGGTGGAACCTGGGTCTGATTCTTAGCAAATGTGCAGCTCATGCCCAGCTTCTCATTCCTGAAGTCTGGATTTATTGGAATTGGACAACGTGGAAGAATGTAAGCTGAGGTAAACCGTCCTCTGAAGAGAGTGTTTTTGGGGCTTTCTCCTTGCACCACCATTGCCACAGTGAGTGTCAGTCTTGTTCTGGGGTGCCCCATCTCCTCTGGCTGCTGGACCAAGAGAAAAAGCTCTGCCCCTGCAGCAGGGAGCTGCAATCTCACACCTGATCAGTGCCAGATACAGTGAAGGTCAGAAGGCCAAAGGTTGAGAAATCTGGCTTGCAAAGCAAATAGAAATGTTTCTGTTTGCAGACAGAAATGCTGACTGTACACAGAGCCACAGGAACTTCCAAACCACAAGAATTGCCTCTCTCTGCTTCCCTCTTCATCTTCTTTTCCTCCACCACCAACCTTTTCTCTTTCTTGCCGCTGTTGGCCTGAAATTCTTCTTGCCTGAAGCCCCTGCTGTCTGAGACAGCCTACACACGTCTGCCTGAACTCCTCTGCTGCTTTCAGACCTCGTTAGAAGAGAGATTTAAAAAAAAGAGACAAGAACTTGGAAGCTGGTATAAAGTTATACAGCTCTGCTGAAATCAGGGGAGTTAGGCAAATAAGAATTTTTCAAATGTCAGGGACAAATGTTTTGCTTTTTTTTTCTTCATGCAGTTTCTCTCTCCCTCTGTGGTTTGTTATCATTCAGCTCCACAAAGCTTTGTTTAACTCTAGGAAAGGCCATAGGAGTTGGAATTAGATCCAACTTTGTTTGTACAGGAGTGTGTGGCTAAGGCTGGGCCTTTGAGAAGGGTGCATTATACACTCTGGAGGTTTGGGGAGATCATTGTAACTGTTGCTTGATGGTCAGACAGTACCAGACTCATTCTTCTCTTGTAACATCTTACTCCACAGACAAGTCCCATTGCCAGAGTAAAGGACACCATAGGAGAATCTTTCCCGAGGAAGGATATCTGCCACCTGTGCTAAGAGAACTCCAAGAGAGGTGTTTTATGGGACGTACAGGGCTCTGGCCCACTGATGGTTCTTGTGTATTAACCATTATCCCCCTATAATCCAACATTCTCCAGATCATGACTAGAGCTGTATGTTGAGCCTTGGGAATTCATGGGTTCCTTAGCAAGGAGATGACAGAAGATTGCTCTCCTTTGTACCAGCCAAGTGTAGTTTCTGGGCTCTTGCCAAAATTGGGCTGGGTGGAAGAGTGTGTTCATCTACAGCAGCAGATCAGAATTTCCTGATACCTGGACACCTTCTGCCAAGGAGATGAGGTGCTGGAGAACACAAGTTTTAGAAGTACAGCTCTCTTCACATGTCACTGCTACCAGCCCAGCATAAATCCAGTCTATTCACGTGAGCATAAAGCCCACCCCAGACTGTCCAGAAAACAAAATCAGAATGCAGCATTTCTCTGAGGAAATAGCTAGCAATTCCTGAGGAAATGGGTCCCAGATTTCCCCATGAATTGAGGCCTTACGTTCTGACATAGGGACCTATTCATGGAGGAAATTCTAATTGAGTCAGGTTGTGCTTTTTCCACAAATTGTTTACGCTCTGTCTGGGTCTTTACTTGATTCCTGAAGAGACCTGTGTTGCACCCTGGTGCTGTGGGGGTAGGCAGCTTTAGGTGAGCCCTCTTTGCAAGCAGAAGTCAAATTCTAAGGGTAGGAAACATGTCTATGGTGCATAAGAGGAAAGGATCATATGGTCACCATCTGGGGCTCAGGGATGGCTCTCTGCACTGAAATAGCAGTTGCTGTGCCTTGCTGTGTTTCCACAACAGCAACCAAATTGGTGACATTGGAGAAAATTAATGCCACCTGTCCACTAATTTCCTGATTATTTGCTATACATGCTCCAGTGTTTTTAAAAAGAGAGACTGCAACATAATGGATCTGGAGTATCACCTCTGACAGGCTTGTGTCAAAGCGAGTGGAGTTATCCTGGTGTAATCCAAGTTTAAAGGAAGAAACAGGCCCTGTGCTCTGTGTTGAAATGCTCTCATGAAACGTTTCCCAGAAATATCAAAGAATATTAAAGCTCTTTGGGAGCAGGGACTCTCTCATACTGTGTGTGAACAGTGGCCAACACAATGGGGCTTGCTTTTGGCAGAGACCTCTAGGAGCTGCAGCAGTGCATGTAGTAACACCTAACTACACCTCCAAGACACGGTGCAGGGAAGTACATCGTGTTAACTCAGTTGAGTGCCTGCCTAACCTGTGATTTAGAGGGGCCCCTCCCTCAGCGTTCAAAGGAGGAAATGAAATCTTCCCCAGGGAAGAAGGATCCCGACCTTTCAGGGTCTGTGTGTATCGGCTACGGGGGAGGAGCAGCAGTGAGGACGCTTGGGCTCAGTTCCCCAGTTCGGCTACCCGGCCTTTGGCAAATCACTTAATTACTCTGCTTTACAATTGCCCAATTGTCATAATAGTTCTTTTTCTTTCCCATAGCAGGGTGGGGATGGACAGAAGGAAAGCAAATTCTTCCTACATTTATGACTACAGAGTGCTTTAAAGTGCTCTGGAGAAAGGGCAAAGGGGCAAGAATACACCTCATCCATCCCTGCTAGCTGGTCCCTAAAAGCATTTACTTACAGGGCAGGCTTGCTCACTGCCTTCAGTGGTAACTCTGTAAGGACACAGTTGCTTAAGGTAACCTTTCTCAAAGAATCCAAATCAATGTCCCAAATCCCTTTGAAAGTAAAGGAATCTCGGACTTTACATTGCAGAAATACACCTGAGCCTACCCTTCATTTGAAAACATCTGCATCCCTTTTTTTCCCATGTGAAGAGTGTGAAATTATAAGGCCATCAAGGCCTTATAAATTCCTTGATGCAAGGAATTTAACACTCATAATAGTAAAAGCTAGAAAATGAACATCCCATAACTAACATGTCCCTGAGCAGAGAAGTTTTCTCTTGATTTTAAAGATCGTATCGAAAGCCTCTGCAGACTTGCCTCATTCACTAGCCATGAAATCTTGGTCTCATCCTTTGATCTTTCTTCAGATACTACTTCATGTAAGAATGAGGCAGACTCCCTTGGCATGCCTCCAGCAGGGAGAGACTAAGGGAATTTCAGTGCTTCTCTGGGCTAATTAGCCACTTGCAGGACCCCAGAGAAGTATAATCCACAGTTTCCCTTCACTACATCCATTCCTCTAAAAAGCCTGGATTTGGGGCTTTACTTCAGCGCTGTGAATTGTGAGGCTGACAGAGGTTTCCAATTGCAAATTACAATAAACTTCTAGCAAGGCCCAGTTCTCATGGAAGAGCCGTTGTGTGGAGATAGGTGAACAGTGTCTAAGGAGGTTTGTAGATACCTAAAGTATTGGATGCTGTGGAGGTATTAACTTCTTTCTTCTCTTAATTCACGCCATGGGCTGCACACTGCTGTCTCAGGAATGGAAGAGGGAAAAGCAGAGAAGCTGTCTGTGGCAAAAGCTGCGTTCCATACCCTGAACCTCCACAACACAATTTTTTTCCTGTCTGCCTCTAAGTTACTTTGCTTTCTTGCTGTATATCCAACTCCCAAGAAAGATCTTGCTGATTCAGCCTGAACCCTTTTCTGTTGAGTCACCTCCTTTAGCTTCCAAATTAAAAGGCCAATAATTGCCTGTATATGAAGATTTAGACAATTTCTGCCTTTTAACCTCAGCATGAGCTGTATGTGAATTTCCTGCCATTCTGTCTGAAAAGCCTAATTTAGGAGAGACTGTAGTCAGAGACCAAACTATTGGATGAGCTGTTCTTTCCTCCACACAGGGAGCCAGGGCTCCAGACATCCAGGTCCCCCAGTGCAAGATAAACCCTGCTGGAACGCTGCATTCCACTGAAGACTTCTCAAGAAAGCTGGATCTGATGCCAGATCCCAGCTGTAGTTAGGAGCAGGAATGTATCTAACATCAGGCAAAGGACAACCTGGCCTTTTTTGCCGTGAGCTCTTTGCATCTCACATTTTCCATCCAGTGTGTGCTGAACCTCTGTGCCTCTCTGAGCCCCAAATACCAGAGCTGCCCTAGAGCTTGGCTGAGCCCAACACAAATCCATTTGCAGGAGCAGCATCTGCCTCCTGTGGCTGTCCTACTGGGTAATCTGACAGTGCTTCCCCTTCCCGGGTCTCTGCCTTTCCTCTCTGTGCTCTCAAGCCCTCTGCTGTGATCACTTCCTCCTGCTAAAGCCTGATTCCTCTCACTCCCACTTTTGTCAACCAGGATTTACTGTTCTCAAGGGACACTGATGCAGAACATGGACCCCCTTCTGTAACCCCTTCAATGTCTCTTGCTGCTGCCTTGCACTGGGGCAGGCAATGCTGCCATTTCCCACGTGAAGTGGGAGAAGGACATGCTTAAAACATGGAACGAAGAAGAGTTCCAGTTTGAGTTTGTGCCTTGTTTCTCTCTGCCTGTGTTCACATGTGGCTTTTCTCTTCCTGCCTTGCAGGGAGGCATGGTGGTGTATTAGGGTCCTGTCAGGGTGCAGCAGGCACCGTCTGCTCCCAAAGACACGGAACTGACAGGGATAATGTGGCTGCAAGGTCAGGGTCCTCACCAGCCAGGGCCCAGCCACAGCCCTCAAGGGAGGCAGGCAGGGCTGGCCTGGGAGTGGCAGCCAACTTCAACCTGGAGTCCAGAGCATCAGACAATTTGTGGTGATGAGGCAGGTCCAACCTCAAGCCAGGAAGTTGAATCCGTAGGTCAGGATCAGGCCTAGTAAAGCTAATAATGGTCAGACACAGCCCAGTTATCACCAGACAGGTCCACCACAATGAGCCTGGCTGGAGGTCAAGCCGGGAAATTAGTGGGTAAAGATCAACAAAGTCACTGGACTGGCACAGGCACCTCTGTGTGTGAGCTGGGGACAGACACTCAGCTTTACTCATTTGGTGACTAAAGACCCAGGGCTGAGCTTCAGTGAGACTCCTGACCATGGGCAGAGGGTGGAGGCTGCAGGTCAGACTGATTAGGGCCATTAAAACTTATTAGTGCTCTCAGATCCCTTATAGACAGGTATTATTTCTGGCTCTTCCACTGACTACCAGGTGATCTTGAACAAATCCCCTCCCGTGTGCTTCTCCATCTTACCTGAGTTTAAGCTGGAAGGATGTCCAGCACTGTCTTCTTCTCCAAAGCTTCGGATTAGTAAATAGGAGCAGTGAATGCAGCATTATTTTTCAGTATGCTTGTAATTGCAAGATGTGCACCTATTAGCAGCATGGGAGTCACAGTAGCTCCACCGCACAAGAATCTTTTATTGTTCACATGAGTAACTTCTCATATTTTCCTCTAACAAGCTTCTGAGTATTTCCGGCAGAATTCCTGTGAGATTAAACATCATATAAAATGTATTTGTCTCACGCAAGATATGACTTGCTTTTGAACCATCAGCAATCATCCCAGCAATTGCTAGGATACAACTGCATTTTTTTATTGTTATTACTATTTTTCCATTTTCTGTCCTGGATCTTGTAAGCCACCAGTCCTATCACTAATTATGCTAACAAGGTCCTGAGGTTGATTTAGAGGCTCTGTTATAATGCCAGCCTCTCAGTTTACATCTCAAGGATCGGCATGTTTATTGTAGATGTCTGTTAAGAGAAGCTACTTTTTCCATGCTTCTGTGAGGAGTGAGAGCAGGAGCCAGAGTTGGAGGGGAGTAGTGCAAAATGAGACACAGAAATGAGAAAAAGCAAATATCTGCTGCATCTGCATCCTTCTGGGAAAAGGACTGACACTGCCACGGCACAGAGGTTTGCCTGGAATGTTCGATTTCCTAGAGTGTTCCCCAAATACAGACCAGATAGGCTCCTGAAAGCAGAGTTCACTCCTGAGGGCCAGCCCCCTGTTTGGTGTGGTGATAACTTTGCAGGGCTGATGTGTGTATTAGTCACCCTTGCTGGTTCATTGCTGATCTGAACGACAGAGGTTAAATAATTGCAAAAGCAGGGCTGATGTCACCATGGCGCCTGACTGGAGCTGCTGCTTGGAACTGCTGAGAGAGATGGATTTGCTTTGCTTTTGCCCAGGAAAGGGGTCACACTGGACAGGGGTTCTCACCGTTCCTCAGCCCTACAGTCCAGTGCACAATGTCTGTGTGCCTGAGTCACTCCCACCTTCCCCAGTCACTCACCAACAGCACCGTGAGGAGCTGAGCTGGACACAACAGCTTCCCTTTGCACTCCTGCTCCTCCCTGCTTCTCCCTATTCCTCCCAGTCTACAGGGATCCTGGGGACTTTTAAACATCAGATGTATGAACAAGGCCCTCCTGTGTACACTGTACCAGGTGTGTAAGCCCCAGCACACAAGCCAGGATCTGTTTTGTGGTGTGTACATGGAGAGTTTGCTTGCACAGACCTGTTCTGCTGACCATGTCATGTGTGTATCACAGATAAGCTGGGCACGTATCATGTAACCTTGTGAATGTAGATGGGCCTTTTTTACTTACTGTTTAACACTGAGAATATGTCTTAGCTCTGTATGAGACATAAAAACTGAAGACAGAGCCTGCCCTAAAGAGTTTGTGCTCTAAATGTCAGACAGAGAAAAGACAGGATGCGCTGTGGTGAGAGAGACTTCTGATGTGTTTGTAATTTAAATAGGAAAAAACCCCTAAACTTGCTTCACAGGAAAAGAGTGTGTATGCCTGTTTGTTTTTAAGAGGACTTGAGAAAAGAAAAAGTAACAGTTTTATGACAGTTTGCTGGGGCAGAGGTTTCTTTTAACACCTGCGCTGAAGCTCAGAAGAAGGAACTGGGTGTACACGCCTGTGTGGTCTGGAGTGCCTGTGCCTATTGTTCCTCTGTTCTCTGAGTGAAATTCAGTTCTGGCTTCTGAGGGTGCAACTTGTAGCTGCCACCAGGGCTGCCTTCATTGGCACATGTGCCAATCCCTTTGCTCCTTGAGCTCTTCCCTGTGGCTCTGTTGCGTATGCCTGCTCTGTGTCTAATCCCTGTCTTGTGTTGTGTTTTATGCTTTTAATGAGAAGGGATAGACAGCAAAGCAAAACTTTCATGCTGTGATCATAGAAGAGAAGCTATTTATTTCTGTGTTTCATGTGATGCCATGAAAACAGTCAGCAGTCTTACAGGAGAGCTCTGCAGCATCCATGGCACCTTTGCTGATGCCAGCTGACATTCTGTAGCACGTGCCCCTTGGACTGCTGCTCTGCATCCTCAGGCTGTGAATCAGGAATTAATAGTGCAAGAGGTACATTTTATCCTTTTTTAGGTGCACAGGTTTCCAGGTCTAAAACTTCTTAAATACTGACTAGGACTTGTCAACGTTTTTATTATACATATACACATTTGTATTTTAGGAAAATGAAGTGCTGGGTGTGGGTATGTGCTAATGCTAAAAAGGAAACACAACCATATGAAGCTTCCTAAAGCCTTATATTAAATACCAGAAGGGTTTGGTTGGGTCGTAGAGGTATGTGGAAGAGCCTTGGTCCACCTTGCTGCTAAAGACAGACACTCCCCTGGATTTTTCAAAGTGGTCGAGACCACAGATGTAAGCAGGGAAGTTCTGTGGGCCACACTACCTTAGTGTGAGACTGTCACAGCTGGAGAGTCCCTTGTGACATCAGGATACAATTTCACCCAGGAAGCTGTTTCAGGGTACTGGAGCCTGTCAGAAGTTTGAATTCCCTTAGTGGTGTCTAGCTTGTCAGTTTGAACCTTCAGGAGACAGTAAAGATCCAAATCCCAGCTTGTCTTCACACTGGCTTAGTTTTACTGTGAGAGAGACTCAGTTTCCCTGGCTTGAATTTTCCTCCACAGCTCCAGAGGAAGTGTGAGGAGAACTGGGGCCATTTCTGTGGCTCTGTGAGCTCAGGATTCAGCACAGTGTCCTGAAATGACATGTGCATATAGGACTCCAGACCAATCATGCTGCAAATTTAATACTAATTACAGCAACAACATCCTGATTACCTGGGGAGAAGTAAAAAATAATGCAGTGAAACCTCCAGAACACAGGGCAGGTCCCTGACCCCTCAGAGCCGGCCATTTCCAGCTGCTGTGCCAAAGCACAGCTGGTTTGGTGTGGTGATGGCAGAGAGCACACAACAGTCCAAAGTCCCCATGGGGAGCTCTGGTTACAGCCCCTCATCCAGCTGGGCTGGATCTGCCCAGGAAAAGGTGGAACCAAACCCTCCTTGCCTGTCTCCAGCTGCAGCCTGGCAGTCAGACCCACTGTTCCCCTTTGCTGGTGTCTGAGTACAGCCACGGGAGGCTTTGTGGCTGGGCTCAGCTGGAATCCAGGGCTGCTCTGACCACTGCATGTCTTCTGCATCCTGAGCAGGATCATCACCCACCTTGAAAAGAACTGCATGATTAAGGGAAGAATGCCCTTTTGAAGGAGCAATTAAAGAAATGTCATTTCCCTTAGCAAATCATCTATTTTTTTGGTCCTTATGTTCACATCTACTACCCTTGAATATACAATTCAGTCCTGTAGACTTCAATTTGTTACTGAAAATAGTGCTTATGACCAGTTTTGATACTTTTTCAATATATTTTTAAAGCAAGTCATAAGACTCTTTACATGAATAACTGGAATTAACCTTCATTTGTGCCTTAATTTGAAGTTCAAACTTAACATAATCAATATTTTGTGGTCTACTGCAATCTGTTCAAGTCCGTTTATCCAAGGAAATTATTTGTTCCCCTTCTGCATTTGAGGTAGAAATGGACATAATTAATTCCACAAACTATAAGAAATTGAAAGAACCAGGACTCTGAATATAAAGCAATATACCATGTCCAAATTCAATATTTGTGACGTGCATGCACACCTCCCTTAATTTTTTAACATATTATATAGAAAGTGTTTCTCAGCAAAGTGTTCCAGCTCAGCTTTTGTACAATTTTAGCTCCTTTCGAAGCCTGTTTCCACCTTGAGTGAGGGTGATTGTATCAGGTGAAAATGGTCATATTTGCTGACATCAGACACTGAATGACTGAACAGAGTTCATGTTGTTGTCATGAGGTGTTTTTTGATGAGCTACATTTATAATCACGTAATTTGCTACCAATGTTTCGTTGTAATTTACCCTCTAGAGAATTCATCATGTCATAAACTTCAGTAGGTACAAGATCAGTTCATTCTAATTCTAAGATTGTATCATAAGAAACATTTAGCGCGTTGTGAAATAAATCCAAGAGGCATTTAATCACCCCAAGTCTGTCATGCTCATCTTTGTCATCCTTAACAAACTTAAAAACTGCAACTGGGCAATTCTCAGCTAATGTAAAAAGTAACATCTCATGGCTTTAACTGCAAGCCAGACAGATGATCATCTTGTGGGGACATGCCTCAACATTTCTGTGCACTGGAGGTTGACAACATGATAGAGCTTCCGTGAGGCTGAAACTCTTGGCAGCTAAGGAGAAGTGACTGAAAACCTTGATTACACAGCTCTTAAGAACAAATGATTGTTTGATCAAATGCTTATTTATAAAATAATTTGCTGTGTTTTACAGAATATGAGGATGCTTATTTTGCTTCCAGCTAATTGCCCAGCTAATTTTCCTGTAATTTATAGATGGCGATGTGTCCAAAAACTAACATTAGTCTTATTAGACAACTGTGAATTACAAAGCTCAGACTATTTGACTTTTTCAATGCTTCTTACATTTTCAAATATTCTCATGCAGTTTCACTTGCCTTCAATAACAATGGAACAGATTTGTTTGTTACTGTACAGCTGAGAGGAAAATGATTATCTGAACACATAATTGTTTCCACAGCTTGAGAATTTGTGTGTGCAGAGTAATGCTAGTGCAAATCACCTAGAGTTATTCAAACTTATTTTTGCATGTTGTGTTACTATTCCGTGTTTAAAATTTGCAATTAATTTTTTGAGACAGCAGAAGTTCTTGCTTATAAGTGAGTGGATGGAATTCGATCTCGTACAAAGTGGGCAGAAGATCTGAAACATTCTGCTCAAATATAGTTCCAGTTAAGTCAGTCAGCAGCATCCCTGTGGGAGTGAATACCCACACTGAGTCTCCAGGTTGTTCTCGGCTCTCAGCCTCACTGTGGCAGAATCTCCAAGCAGTAAGAGCAGTGTAGGAGTTTACTCCATTCTCCCTCAGTTCTCCTGTGAAATTATAACTGGGTTTTTGTGCTAAACACAAATGCAGCCATTTCCCTTTTGGTTTCCAACATACACTTCTGATTTTACCTTCTGTAATGCTTTTAGAAGCCAAATGCACACCAGCAATGCAATATAGAAAATCTTTTTATTGAGTAACACAGCAGCTGCTGTGCTCTAGAGCAAACTCTGTTTATGTACTGCTAGGCTTCGATAAATTTTTTTAAAAAGCCCTAGGAAGACCTTTACCTGGAAACATCCCCACATCTGCTCTCTTCTGCTTCAAGATCTTGTGTTGTTACAGCACTGTGACTTAGTCCTGCTTTGAGCAGGAGTTTGCACAAGGGATCTCTGAGGTCTCTCCTAACCCAAGTGCAATGACTTTTTTCACTGATCTTCTGCAATAAAAGTCATTAGTACCTGTACATGGCGTAACAAAACTTTCAAACTCCATGGTGGCTTAGAAAAGTTCTAGTTCAACGGGAAGCTGAGTCCTCACTTTAGATTCATCTTTTAGCTTTTTACTTCCCAAGGGCTGGAGATAAAACTGAAGCTGAGTATGTGAAATTCCTACCACGGTGGTGAGTTGGGCCCACAGCATCCCCTTGGGTTATCTGTGGAGAAACTGGGAACAGGACCCAGGGGCACCTCCTTTATGGGATTTGGGTTCCTGGATTGGCTTGATTTTGCTCAGACTTCTGATCTTTTGGGAAAAGTGGATCAGGGTGAACTCAGCTGTACATTCAGGTGTAGCATTATATGTCATGCACATCTAATCAGATACAGGGGTTTGTGTATTTTTTTTTTCTGTTGCAGCTGGTAAAATGAAAGGATAGCAAAAAGAGACTGGCAGCAGATGTAAGAACCCAAAGCATTTGAAATGGGACAAACTGGGTGTGGGGAGAGATGTAAAATGGGGGCAAATGTGATAATTTTCAGGGCTGTGCAAGGGAGGCAGAGAAACCCCTTGGGGGCAGGGGTAAAGTCATCATCGCATTAAGTGAATAGTCTGTTGTGATTGCTCTCTGATGTGAAATAGAGTGAAAAATGACAGGATTTTTTTCCTTTTAATTTATTGGAAATGTGAATGACTCAGTCTTGCTTTAACTTATTTTGTATCTGGTTTATTCGGTGTGTGCTCTGCATAAACAGAGTTTTCTGTTTTCCTGCTCCTGGAGATTTTGCCTCTTGCCTCACTTTTTTTCTTTTTCTTTTTTATTTTTTTTTTTCCTTTTTCTGAAAGTAGAGCTTTAGATGAAAAGTAGCCATAACATTTCTGGTATCAGAAACATATTAAGTTCATTCCCTTTACCCAGGTACAATTAAACTCCAAAACTCTTCAGAGTCACTCAAAAGGTTCTGCTCACGAGAAGTGTATCCAAGCTTTTCTTCCCAGCTCCCTCCTGGATGTTGCCTGAAAAACAAGCCTTGAACCCAAGAACTCTTCCAAACCTTGCCAACCTCTCATCCTCTTGCCCACCAAGGGATGTAGCTGCTTTCAAGCATCTGGCAGGCTGGGTTTGTGAACGAGCAGCACGTTGTGGTCAGCTGGGAGCCAGACTGCAGCTTTCCTGGGAGCTGGGCAAGGTGGGGCTCACGTGGATCTCACAGATGGAAGGCGACCTCTGGGCCAGCCCTTGCTGTCCACTCCAATGGAACCTCAGGGCTGAACAAGCTCGACAGCCCTAGGGGTTCTGTGTCCAGCTCTGATTTTTGGGGTAGAAATCAGATGACATGCAGCTTAAGGCTTGAGTTTGTGTTTAATTAGGGGATTATCTCAAATCTGAAATGGAGCCGCTTTGAAGCGTGTGAACCAAAGCTAGATAAAGACTCCCACAAACCCCTGCACACTGGAAATTTATAGGGTTCACCCCGTATTTATTTGCTGTGGCTCGTTTGAGGTGAAAGTTAGAGCTCAGCTGCCACAGCTGGACTTTTTTCTGGTGCAAGTTTCTCTCTGTAGGCTGCTCTAATTTGTTCGATGAGCAGATCGTCTGGAAATCAGATTGGCTGGAGCTGGAATCGCTCCGCTCCCTCAGCAAACACACGAGGTCTTGAGAGGTGTCTGCCTGCATGTAATGAAACGAGCTGACTGGCACTTTAGCATTCCCCTGTGTAGGAGCGTCTTAGGAGTAAGACACTTAATTATTATTAACATTCTAATTGGCCTGTGCGAGCGCGGATGCGAGTGCGCGGTAGAGAGGACGCATTCCACGCTTCCCAAACTGAAATCAGGCAGTGCCTGCATCTCCTAAAATTCATATCTCAATTCCTTCAGCAGCAAAACCCTAAACGGACTAAACGTGGGGGAAGAGGGAGGGGGGAAAAAAAACGAAAAAAGAAAAATAAGAGAAAAAAAGTAACTATTTTAAGGAAACATTAACGGGAAAAGAACACCCTGGGAAGGTCCGCAGATAAGAATGGTAAGAATTGTTCCCTCCGAGCGATACAGCTCGTCCCGGCCGCCTCTGTGCCAGCGTGCGGAAGGACATTAGCCCTTAATGGGAGACATTAAGGGTTTAAATCAAGCCCATTTTTCCGCGGAGCGCGGGGCCGGCGGGTGCCGCAGCGCCTCGCTGGCGGCTCCGCTCGCCGCTCCGCTCCTCGCCAGCGGCTTGCCACCACCTAGTGCCGTCCCCGGGAAGTGCCCGAGCCCCTGCCACAGCCCGGCTCCGAAACATCGCTCCTTTAACACCAGCAGCAGCGGGGCCCGGCTCCCCGCACACACGGACGGTGCTGCCCGCGGGCTTCACCGGGATAACGTCCCTGCGCACCTTCGGCACAGAGAAGCAGCCTGGGAAACAGCGGCTGTGGTTTCCAGCAAGGTGCTTGCCTCAGTGTGGGACTGCCAGTGGCAAGGAGTTGTGTATGTGCAGGTTTTTTTGGGTTTTTTTTCACAGAATCACAGAATGTGTAGGTTGGAAGAGACCTTCAAGATCTTCGAGTCCAACCCAGCCCAAACACCTCAACTAGATCACGGCATCGAGGCATCCTTGGCTGTCTGATGGAGAACAAACAGTGTTCTTACAAACTCAAGCTCTGGAAAAACACAAAAGAAACTGGCAACTTGAAATAGCTTCCCTCTGTGTGCAGGCCTCCTCTCTGAAAGACCTCATCTGACCATTCAGCTGTACTTGCAGCTCTCTCCTTCTGCTGAATTATAATAAAAACAGAAGCATTTTCTTCTGCATTTAATTTAACACTAATCCTAAAATCATCCCATCCTTTCATACCACAGGAGTTATTTCTACTACTTTTGCCTTTGTTAAGAACAGCATTGTACACGGAGCTGTTTTTACAGAAATTGTTGAGACTTAACTACTCTCACAATCAAATTTAGGCTGCCAGGATCTGACCTGAGGTCATCTTGCTGATGGAGTTAGTGCTGCTTTGGCAGCACCAGTTTTCTCTACATATGGCAAAAAATCCTTGAACTCAGCCTCTAAAAGGTGCTGAGCAGCTGAAGTTCCCACCAAAGCCAGTGATTGTTGGATTTGTCCCACATCAGTCCAGGCTCTGCTCATCATGTTTATTTGACAGGCAATAACCTTTTTATTGAACCCAGCACATTACACTGATGATCCACTCGTCAGCAAATATGATTGCAATAATCACTCGGTATTTATTTAACAGCCAATTGCTGTCTTTTGGGGAAAAGTCAATTTGCATAGTTCCAAATTAAAATTAATACATTTTGTAATGGTTATTTAATAAAGGCCAAGGTAGGGGACTTGTCTGCTGGGGAGAGGTGAGGATGGGAGACCAGGCATCTGCATGTAGTACTTGGTTCTGCCACCGACCTGCTGGATGACCTTGGGCAAATCACTTTGCTGCCACATTCTTTTTATTCCCTTGTAAAACTGATATAATAGTACCCTGGTGCCACAAAGCTTAATTACTGTTTGTAAAGGATTTCGGCCTCCCCAGCGAGGAGCTGCATGAACTCCCCTATAGCAGCCCACTGACCCTGGCTGCAGGAAATGCATGCAGCTGTTTATCTGGAGGGATGTCTAGCTAGAAACGCTCTCGAGGGCAGTGAAGTATCTTTCTTTTAAGATAAAAGAAAACCTTCTTCCTCCTACGCTCTCCACCAATGTCAGAACTTCCTATTGCTTTTAAGTGCAAAGTCTCATTTGCTGTGAATGTATGTATTCAGGAGCCTGGCCAAGCCCCCTTGGTATCGATGCCGATTGATGGGGCATGGAAGAATTCTTTTCCCATCCCCAGCCTGGGCTTTCCTCATGTGATAGCATCAGACTCTCATTCCTTGTCCTGTTTCTTTCCTCTCCCTCTCCCGCTCCTCCTTAGGAATATAAAGCACTTCAGAAATGGGACTAGGTTTGCAATAAGTTACTTTAATTGGATTTTTTTTTTAGGGGGGTATTGGTATGCACAGGTTATCTTTAAATGATTTACTGATGTACTGCCAAGCACTGCTCATTTAACCTCCTTCCTGCTCTCTTTGTGTATGTATTCTTCTAACGATACTGGCAAACGATCTTTTAGAGAGCGTGCCACACATTTCTGCAGTGAAAATCCCAAATGGAAAGCTACAGACACTGCCATTGCAGGGATGGCACGTCCCAGTCTCCCAGCTTTTGGCATTCAGTCTCCAGAGGCCTGCATGGGCACCCAGCACCTTGCAGGGTGGGCTCTTACCCACCCCCAAGAAGGGAAAGGGGAGCCTTTTTTATCCTTTCTGCTTCTTTTTTATTATTTTCCTTTTTTCTTTCTTTTTTTTTTTCCTTCCCTGTGATCGTTGAGCCACTCCGACGTGAATTTATGTGTGTAATCATCTGTGTTGTAATTGGCAGCCTGGCATATGAGTCACTAACCAAATTAACTGAAGTTTCCTTTGGGGAAAAATGTAATCAGTTACTACACTCAGATACATTGCACCAAATTAACTCTTGCTGTTTGTAGGGGTTTGGGCTGAGCTGCCTGATGGTTTCCTTCCCCAAAACACAGGGGAGGAGGCCGAGAACAGGGAAGGGTCAAAAGCCCCAGGGATGGAGAGTTCTTTCTCAAATAGCTCCTGGAAAGTAATTTACAGTAGTTTCTACCCTAAGAGTTCAAAAATCACAAATAATATCTGCCCCATATGACGAGATTGACTTTAAAATCAGTAAGATGGAAAACTACATGTTTTGCTTGTTTGGGGCATTTAGTGCTTCACCATGTGAGCTTGTGTTTGCAACTCAAATTATCAGACCTCTACTTTCAGTGGGAAAGCAGGCTGAGATACTCATAAAATCACATGATTGAAGAAGCTGGAGCTTTAAAAAAAAATCCACTATTGCAGAACTAAGAGTAAGCTGGGCAGAGTTAGCAACGCAGCACTTGTTTGGTTTTTGTCTGCACTGAAATCTATTTGGTGTCCAAATCTAAACAGCACTGTGGAAATAATTGATAATAATTTTTTGGTTTGCTGCCTGAATTTAAAAAAAATCAGTAAAATCTTAAAGTGGAATGAAATATTTTATTTGATCAGAAATGAAATATCAACTTTAAAGTATTTTTTCCTTTATGAAAAAGATCAGATGCTTAAATATAAAGTGTCTTAATCTTTCAAGATTTTCTTCCTCAAGTCTCGTAAATAGATCCAGTTGAGCTTGATCTGCAACTGTCAGAATTAAAAAAAATTCTACTTAACAGGTCACAGGGGCTGACCCAAGAGATCTGCTCTAGTGGGTGACCAAGGTGATGGAAGACTCAAAAAAGTGGTAATTGCTGCTTTGCAGTCTCAGGGGCCCAGCCATGCAAACATGTAGGTACAATCTCTTCAGTTTTAGCCTCTGCAGCTTTGGGATCTGGAATTTTTGGCTTTCACTTGTTGAGGAGTGCAGAACTTCTCACTGAAGTGTTGGTGGAAGGTAAATCCATTAAACAGTATGAAGGGGTGTGAAAGGAGGAAATGGTGGCTGAGGGACCAGGACAGCTTCCAGAAGGACCTTCCAGCCCTTGTCCTGGGACATCCAACCACAACTTCCTGGACCATTAAGATTTTCTAGTGTCTTCTGAACTTGGCCAGTTAGAGAAAGATGGTGTGTGGAGCCCTGTGGAAGGGAGAGGAGGAAGGCTGCTTGAAGAACATAACCATGCTGGGCAAAATCTGTAATTCAGGCACAAACCCCCAGACTGCTCAGGGGATGCCCTACAGCTGCTGGAGGTATAAGCAGAAAATTAAAAAATTTTGGCCCTTGCTCCCACTGAAGTCAGTCAGCTGGTGCAGTGCAGCTGAAGTTATGACACCTGCTTTTATTTTAACCTTAAACTCTCTTCAAAAAGACTCTCTCTGAAAAGGTGGGGGATTTTACTTTTTTTTCCCCCCTCCTTTATTTTCTTTCTTCCTTGCTGCCCCTGCAGAAATATAGCACAGTACCACTGTGATTCTTTAGCATAACTCTGACTTCTGAGTACACTAATATTTCCTTTCTTTTTCGTGTTTTCAATTTTTTCTTCATATATTTATTTTAATAGCTAGAACAATCTATTTTTGCAGTTGGAAGAATGCAAAATTCAATTTATCTCACAGAACACCTAAAATGAATTCAGGCAGAAAGGGGGTGGTGGAAGATTTAAGTCCTGACTGTAAGCTTTTGACTGGAGCCATTTGTCATTTTGCTTCACGGATTGGAGCAATGAAGGTTTTATAGTGTGAGCCCTCAGAGTGACAGAGCTGGATGTGATTTCCCACTCTTGTGTAGGGTTTCCTTTCTCAAGCCTTCACCAGCAGCCTGTGCAAATCCAGCCCTGCCTGAGACTGCTGTGGAGAGGGGTTGGGCTGGACAGTCCTGCTCTCACCCTCTGTCCTCCGTGTGGGATCAGCTGAGGATGAGCACGAGGCACTGGGATCACCTGGGGCTGTCTGTGGACACCAACACCCTGCACACAGCACATCCCTGGGAGCTTCTCTGTGCCCTAACTCAGCTCTGCAGGATGGTCAGTGATATGTTAGTGCTGCAGAAATCAGGGGAAATCACTTCCTGGAGGTGTGTTTGGTGCTGGAATTAGGTGAAGCCTAACTAGGTGTACATTCCAATATTTTAGGGCACTGTCTGGGATCACAGGGCTGAATAATCCTTTCAAGGAATTCTGTCACTCTTTGCCTCCTGCTCAAGGGTGACAGAGTTTTCAGCTGGGAGGATCAGCTTGCTGGGGCAAAGGATCAGCTGTAACAGAGGCTGTGGAGTCGGGGTTTAGTTGGGACATGGAGCACAGGCTGGACATATCTTCATGGTGCCACCAGAAATCCTCTTTGGCCTTGAAAGGAGCAGGTGTCAAGGGTGAGTTGGCTCTTTCAGCCAAAGCAGAACTTCCCTGAAATGCCTTTTCAATGGAAAATGGAGCACAGACAGCAGTGATGCTCTGATGGTGGGGATGCTTTTTGGCTGCTGTAGGAGTGGGGGGGAGCTGGGTGTGCAGATTCCTGATCCTTCCAGTCACTTTCCACAAGTCTCTGCTTGTCAACACCCCCTTTCCCAAAGTTATTTATCTTCCTGTCTGTTGCTGAGGGCTCTTGGATCCAACCACACTGCATCAGTTTTCACCTGCCATATAAACCAGCAGTGCTGTAATAAGTGGGTGGGCCTCACTGCTCAGAGCTGTGCTCAGCTGGGGTGGGGATCTGGGCTCTTCTCTGCCAGGGCAGAGGACAGCAGGAGAGCAGGGCTGGGTCAGGCCTAACTCCTGCCACGGCTGCACAGTCAGTGGGAACTCTGGAGTGGCTGGAGGGACACTTTTCTGCCTTGGCCCACGACATCAGCCAGCTTCATCTCCTGGCATCCCACTGATGCTCCTCCCTCCTTCCTCTGACAGTGGCCAAGGGCTTGGCCCCAGCACATCACTGCAAAACCAAGCCCCTCAAACCCTCCCATCCCTACTGAGTGCAGGGGATGGAGGCAGAGCCAGGAAACAACAAGGAAATGTCTGGGAAATGCTCCGTTGCTAACACAGCCTCTGTCGTGCTGCAGCTCCCAGCCTGCTCTGTCTGGGTTTGTCAGGATGTGTGTGATGCCCTGGGCTGTGAGGGGACAGGGAT
Organism: Cyanoderma ruficeps; assembly: GCA_008694505.1. Lineage (NCBI taxonomy): Eukaryota > Metazoa > Chordata > Aves > Passeriformes > Timaliidae > Cyanoderma > Cyanoderma ruficeps. The sequence goes on along the minus strand of VZDJ01000038.1, from coordinate 424,822 downwards.
GTGCCAGCTGATCCTGCCCAAAGTGGCTGCAGTTTCCCTTTTCCTCAGTCTCTGCATTATTAGAATTATGCCAGAGCTGCAGAAAGATCTTTGAGACGTGGATTGTAATCGATGCAAGGCAAAATTTGCACTTGGAGTGGTATAAATAGTGCATAAATATCCTCCTTGCTGTCTGCACTGAGGTGAGTCTTGTCTTCAGAGCTTCCACTGTTTTTATTGCCTTTTTCCCCTCCCTTCACAATACTGAATTGACTGACTTTATCTTGGCACTTTCTGTGTCTTGCCAAAAGAACAAACTCAAAATAGCTTTCCAGGGTGCATTTTGGATTTTTTTTTTCTGTGCCACTGAAAGAAGAGATGGTTGTTCCAAAGAATGCAATTTATTTTACCCACTTTCATCCTGAGTTTATACATGGGCCATTAGCTGCCAGCTGAGTGGTAAACACATAAATGGTGGAGGTAATGCCTACATCTTGGATCCACTTGTTCCAAAAGCTTTTCCCTTCTCCCTAGCTGTGGTTATGAGCTAGCAAAACTCACTTAAACCTTTTTCACCGGCAGAATTAACTTCCATTAATGTTATGAGTGCTTCAGGCAAAAGAGCATTAGTCTGTTACACCTCCTCTGAGAGGCCTCCTCTGCGGGGTTGAACAGGTTGAATGACAAAGCAGCCATTTAAAAACCTCTCTGAAGATCTTTCACCAAGAAGGGAGAGTTTTGTAGCTGACTTGTTTGGGAAGTGGAAAGTCTCAGTGCAGTTCCCAGATCTTCAGGAGTCTTTTGGCATCCATCTGGAATCTGCAATCTCTGGTTTTTCTGACTCCCATCTTTTTTTTGTAGCACCTTTTTCCCCTGGAAAAGGACACTGGTGAGCTCTGCTGGGGCATAGTGGTGGAAAATGGAGTCCCTAATCTCCCTGGACTCTGGTGGTTTGGGTGTGGAGAGGGAGGTAACACCTCTCCCTTCTTGCACCTTCCCTGCCCTAATTTAGAGTGGGAGACCTGACCACAAACACGAGCATAAAGTGCAACACAAATATGAAATGTAAATGATTTGTAATTTCTTGTCCATGTAATTTCAAGTAATTTAACTGGTATTGGTGCAGTGACTGCAGTCTCATCCTGCAGCTTTGTAGGTTGGCTTTCTGTGCAGGTCTCAGTGAATTTCTGCATAGTTACAAGATCCTCAGGAGCAGGCAGGACCCATTTTATTTAGTAATGGAGTAGGTTGTGAACAGGCCTGTTGTTGAAGCATTTATTGTTTTTCAACTTAAGTTATGGTTTCATATAAATAATATATGTAGCTAGTCAATGCTTGGGAAATGCATTCTTTTCCTTGTGAAATATTTATGGACTTCAGTGCCTACTAAGTACCCAGTCAATTTTGAGAATACAGCTCTAGTGAGAAGGCTTGGTTGCCTTTAAAGTCTTGGCCAGGGTGGGACAGACCTGTTAGCTGAGAGATACTGGAAATCTGATTTTTTAGCTATTGATTTGCCCCCTTCATTCCCCCTCTCTGTGCGGGGTCTGTCCAATCTCCCCCACTCAGATTTGAAAATGGAATTGATATTGGTGGAGTTTTTGTTCTGACAGAAAAGACAATGGAATCCTCTACATCAGTAGGGAATATGCATGGTATGACCTGGTAAAATTTATAATTCATACTGAAATAGAAATCTGCTGGGATTTTCACCTGTCAATCAAGTAATAAAAATTATTGGAATATTTTCTATAACAAATTATAACCTCCAACATGCTGTCACTACTCACATGTGGTGCTATTTCTCCCAGTGTAGAATTCCCATATGTGGCTTCTGCATTTCTCACATCTTCTGAGGGAAAATAAGAGTTAGCCCAGGCATGGGTTTACTGGTGGGATAATCCAGCATGATTTGGGATCATCTGAGACTCCCTGGGAGCTCTCCAGCCTGGGGAGAGGTGTTCCCATGGAAGAACGGCAGTGATTTAAGACAAAGAAACAACATGCTCAGCCTTTAACTCAGGTAATAATTCAGTCTCCTGATTCACTGTTGGGAATCGTGACCTTTTTGTCACAGGGCTCTGTCCTGCTCTTAGACTGGATGACAAGACTTTGTAAAACATGAGACTTCAAACAAGTGGACACGTGAATTTNAGCTCTGACTCCTAGAGCAGCCAGCACTGGCACAGACCAATGACAAGCTGCTTTTGCAACACTTACTGCAGTTTCCTGCTCTGGTGGCCTGTGAATGGATGATTTTCTTTTTTTCTTTTCTTTTTTTTTGCTTAATAAACAGCCCTCACGTATCTGTCTGAAACTCACACCATTAAAGCCTTAACTCAGCAATCTAAAGTGACGTATTTTTTTCCCCTTACCTACATGTCAAACATAAACATCAGCCTCAGTAATAAATATTTCTATTTTACATGTATATTTTTATGCCTCTATCCCAGCTGGATTTTTCAAGGCTAAGGGCTTCAGTGTGAGAGCCTTGCTGCATGTTTAACAAACAAATAGTGAAAAATACGGTATGCTGATGTGGAGATTATTATACATAAATCATTGAAAAATGCTCTTTTTGAGAGAAGAGAATCACAAAAAGAGTCATTGACCTGAATAAAAGAAGCTCAGCTGTACTCCAGAGAATTTGCCACTTTCGATACGTTAGTGCTTGCTAACAATTGTAATTTGTTAATCCTGTTCTCTCTTCTTTTCCTCCATACTTGCACATTTGATTTTTACTGTAAGCAAGAATTGTATTTATTTTCTAAGAGTGCAAATTGATCTTGTGGTCACTGATAAACACTAAAAGCTACTTGATAGTCAAGAGAATCTCTCAAAAGACCCATAACCAAAGCAGGTAGAAAAGACCTCCTCACTAGATCATTCAATTTTAATATTTCTAAGAGAAAAAGCAGTATTTGCATCCTGAAACGGAGCCAAGGATATTCTGGCCTGATTTGCAGCTCATAACTCTCCTCATGGTCTGTTTGGAAACAGAAGCTCCCTGCCTTGTGCAAATTGATGGAGCTCTGCTTCCCCAAATGAAATACAGCCTGCTCTGCTTACACACTCCAGGATGTAGAGCAGGGAGAGGATTTTTTTCATAATCTCTGGAAAACCAGGATGTCTGTTTTGCTATTTAAATGGGAGCTGAACCCTCGGAAATCATGTTTCTCATGCAGAGAAACCAGAAACAGTTTAGAAAGCCCAGGTACCTTTTTTTTTTATTTCCATGTCAAGTGTCTCTGTAATGTGGAGCTGTTGTTCAGGAACTATCGGGCCCCTGCTTCCACCCTTGGCATCCCAAAGCTCCCATCTCCACCGAGTGTTTGCCAAACATGAATTCATGACCATGTACAGACACCTGCACCAGCAGACCTGATTGTCTTTCTCTTCATGTCTCTGTTTCCCACATTTTTTGAGTATTTTATACCGCCAGAATTCTGCAAAGGAAAGGACAGGAATTAAACAGAGTCCAGGGTGAGGTAATCTTGCCTCAGTAAATATCCAGTTCTGATTTGTAAGCACCAGATGTCTGTGTGAAATAGAAGTTTTCTCTCTCCCAACACTTCTTCCAGGTACCTGTAGAATATCCTTTGAATTCAGCTGCAGCCTCAGCACCATGATTTGTTCTATTTAACCAATGTTGGCTTATTTTTCAGTAAGAGCTGTTTCCTTCCTTTGACAACGTACTCAGAATTTGTCTGAGGAGTTTTTTTTGAGGTCTTCCTTGAATATGTTGTAAATTTACTGACAGAAGGAACTGAGTGTTTAGCTGATCACTAGTTCTTGGGTTTCCCCCTCATTTGCAGCCACTCTGAAGGTGGGCTGTGATGTGCCTGCCAGCCCCACTCAAGTTTTAAATCTTAATCAGGTTCAGTGAGTGCTGTGGAAAGCTTAGGTCTTCTCTAGTCTGGAAATGATTTTTTTCCCTCTTATGTGGCTAAAATGAGGTCCTTGCTTGCTAGAACACCGATCTCCCCCCACTGCTCCTCTTCAGTGCCTGTAAAAAGTATTGGGGGGGAAAAGAGATAAAATTAACATGCAAAGAGAAACAACCAGGAAATACGTGGTATATTTCTGCCATATATTTTAGTAAAGCCTTACTGTGGACACAAGAGTATCTGTCTCTGTAGATAAATTTCTGTATTCTTAGCATTTATTGAATCAGCAATGTCCCCATCCATTATGTAACGGGAGCAGCTGGTCAGCCTTTCATGTGATGTAGAGGTTCCTCCTCATAGTAATGATAGAAAAATGCCATTATTCTTCAGCACCTTTCAGCTAATGTTCCTTCAGATTGTCATCCTTACTTCTATGTAAATGCAAACCCTAAATTAGGAGAATCAGCTTTGAGTAAAGCATTAATTTATACTGGTAGGGTTGGGAAAGAGCTTCTTTCCAAAAGAGAGCTTGAAGAGGTTAAAAAAACTTTTGTCAGCATCATCCCTCCCGTGTGCCTGAGCAGTTTTGGAAAGAGGGATCTAATTATTGGCCTCAGCCAAAGAAAGTGAGATAATAGTCTGTATTTTATACAATTTTATACGATCCTGCTCTCCAGCATAGGTACCTCTCTGACCTTCTGAGAAAACCTGCCATGGTTTCCTCAATATTGGGAATTGAATTGAATCACAGAATTCTTTAGCACATTTGCAGATCGTGCCTTCTTTCACTTCTCTCTGAATTTATTTATTATGTATGTTAGGAAAAGTTTAACCCTAGTGAAAATTTGATGTTGGCGATTTGAAAACTTTCTTGATGAGAACTCACTTATTTTCACTCACCTGATGCATCCCACGGAGGTTTGCAGTTCTTCAGACCACAGTGAGGAGCAGTCAGTAGCTGAGGGGAGCACAAAGCAGTTCTGCAGTAGCTACAGAGCTGCAGCACAGGGATCACCTGCTCCCAGCTGTGCAAGGACCCTGCACTTTCCTGCCAGTTTCTCTCCAAGGCTAGGAACAAAAAATCAACAAAAAGCAATGTACAGAAGGGAGAGCAGCAGCCCAGGGACCTTTCCAATGTGGGCTACTGCCATGCTTCCCTAAATGATGGTTTGGTGTAAAGAGCTCAACGTCTTTTATTTTCTATTAAACCCAATGGCACCTTTCAGGAAATTGCTGGAGTTTGGGGTCTGATTCACAGCCTGGTGAGGTAAGAGAAAATGCTTCTCGTTTTGTATGTATTGGGTATGTTTTAGATTTAGTGTCAGTGGCAACCCCGAAGTGGGGAGATGTTAAATGTCTGGTGTCAGACCAAGGACTCCCTTCTAAAATGCTGAGTAAAGCCGACTAGAGAGCAAAACATGTTTTAATAAAAATGGGGATGTTTTAGAATGTTTGTCTCATCAAAATGAAAATAAGGCTGCCTGTTGAAGAAAGAGCAAGTGAGCAAGGGATCAATGTGTTGAGCACAATTGCTCCTCTTGGATGGGTTCTGACTTCATAAAAATCCCATTTCTTAGGGCAGAGGAGAGAGGATTACCCCAAGGTTGGGGTATTTTCAGTGGCTGTGGGAAGACTGTGTCAAATCCTTGCTCTGCCTTATTTGGAGACAACTTAACCTTTCTTGTATCACATGGTGTAAATCCACATCACCAGGGAATGTGCTGACCACTGGGCTCCTGGCTATGCTGGGATCCTTTCCCAATCACTTTTTGTCCATCAGTCTCAAGCTGAGCAGGAAGATTCTTCCCAGAAATTGTTTTGTGCAAATGATGTGTTTCCTGCAAGACGTTGCAGTTCTGAGAAATCAGGATTTTCTTTCCCCCTGACCCCCAAAAGAATGGAAAAACCCAAACCCCTCTAGTTGGAAAATGCCTGACTAACACCAGCACTGAGTTCTGATGAGGTCAATTGCCCACTTGCCTCCTTCCAGCATTTGTGTCTTTTTATTTCAAAACACTTTGAGAGCTGCTCTTCTGGCAGGAAATTGCAAAAAAGCCAAGGCTGCATTTAAATTCAGCTGCAGCTTGCACCGAGGGCAGTTTTGAAATAATCTTTATATAGAAGATGTTGTCTCAACTACCTATTGAACACATTGAACTTCCCCCATGCCTAATCTCCCTGCTTTGCACAAAACATAAAATTTATCTCACAAACACCAGCACCAGTCCCTAAGAAAGAGGCCTGGAAAAAGAAGCTTTAGCAATAGAAGCAATAAGTCCATCCCAGAGGGACTTTCACTGTCACATGATGACTAACTGGGACTGTGTATGCTGAGAAGGAAGGGGAGAACTGATAAGGGGGTCAGAGAGGTCAGAAACACAGATTTTGTTGGCATTAGAAATGTGACCACTATAAGCAGCCTGTCCAGAGAGGAGCTTTGATAGCCAGCAGATTACTGGTTGTATTCCTACCTCTGCTGTTGATCTCTTGAAGAGTTCTCAAATAAATAACCTTACCCTTTGTGCTCCTGTTTCCCTCACTGTAAAGTGCTGTCAGTGATGTTTGTTGCCTTTGTGAAGCACTTTGAGATCCATGGGCAAAAGGGAAGTGTTGGAGTTGTTAGTTCCAAAACGGAAAGAGCTGTAAAACTGAGGTCTAAAGTAATCTTTATTTTTCTGTCTTTTTTCTCTTTTTATCTTTTGGAGAGGAACTACTGATTGCAAATGAGTGAACTTAGAAGTGGCCAACAGATTTGACTCCCAAGTTAAGAGTGAAACCTTCCTGTGGCTGAGTTGTGTGCAGGTGGATGGAAAGTCATTTCCAGGGGACAGAGAGTGACAATTTTTGGGTGTCCCACTGGAAACCTGGGTCAGGGGCAAGCCAGGGATGCTGAGCTAAGAGTCAGACATTCAGATCCCTCACCAGCCCTGTGCCAAAACTGTCCTGTGGCTGCTCGCAGGGTTTCTCCTGGCACAGGGGCTGTCCTGGGGTACATCTCCTCTCTGTGTGCTGCAGACCCCCACCCCTGGGCACGGATTCACTCTGTTCCTTCCTTCAGGTTATTGCAGCTTGTGCTTGTTCCATGGTCAGAGCACTCAGCTCCCCAAGAGGCAGTGCCCATCCTCAGAAGCTTCTCTGTGCCAGGGTAGGCACAAACAAGAAATGTGCTTTGTTCATCAGTAAAACCAGACTAAAACAAAGATAAAGTGCATTAAATAGAAATAGTATAATATATAAAAAGTCTTCCACATTTTTGCCATTTCCTAGACATGAATTACTGCATTTAAGTCACAATAAAATAATAAAAAAATCATGCCTTGAAGCCCTTGTTACTATTGCAATGGGCCTCATAGCAATCAATAATACAGCCAAAGCAGCTGTATTTGGAGATTTTGTTCTGCCATTTGATTCCTAAACAGATCTTTCGTGACCAAATTAGAGAATGAAACGAATGACTATTCAAGAAGGCTTGTTACTGAATGAGGTTCTATAGTCCAGGCCACAGCTTTTGGTCCATATGGAAGCCCAGCTGAGAAATCCAGCACTGCTTTATCAGCAAAGCTACAAATATTTACTGAGAACAGAAGTCAAAAGGGAAGGACTGTCTGATCCAAGCTATGCATGCGTGTAACTGCCCAAAGCATGAAAACGACAGTTTCTTATCAATTTTTCTTGCTGTATGGGTGGTCCCCAGTGTTATCCATAAATAATCTTTTCTTCTTTTTTTAAACTTTGTACAGGATAAAGAGGATAATAACCATACCAGCTTCACCAGCCCGTGGAGAGAACAGCTGCAGAGAGCCTGAGAAATTGCTGTGATGAATAGCAGAAGAGGGGAAGGCTTCTTGCAGTGAGAGAGATCTAAGCAGCACATCAGGCCAGGAGGCAAACTGAGAGAAAACTTTTTTGGATGTAACCAGGTAAGTGGCTAGGATTGAATTAGAAGTGATGTATGGTGTTAAAGAACAGAAAGCCAACAAGTTCTCTGTATGAAAGAAAACCAAAGAAAATTGAATGCATCAAAATATGTGATTGAAACTTTGTCTAAATTAAGGAAGAACCATTAAAGTGCTGTTCCAAAGAAAGAGCTTGAACTCAATCATAGAAAAGAGATTCTAAAACAGTTACAGAGAACCTTCCTCCTCTTTAGAGATACTATAAGAGAAAATAGCATGTGCCTTTCTATTAAAAATGTGTCTTTCCAAGGAGAAAAGGCTTGAAACCTGAATACTTCAAAGATATTAACCCCAGTGTGCTCTAGCTGGCTCTTGCAGCGATGGGCAGCAATGGTGGTGTCAGAACACTCAAAGACAGTGACCTGGAAGCCTCTGTTTCAGAGGCAAGGCCAAACTGTTCTGTCTGCCTGAAGACACTGACCACATTCCTGATGTAAACATGGGATATGTGCAAACCCCACCTGCAGCATCCCAGCCTCCCCCACTGCCTTCAGGAACTGCTGAAGACCCAGCTGGCTCAGCCCAAGGAGGCACAAGCTGCACCTTTAGGTGCAGATGCCTCTGGACTGTTGGCAGGACTTGCCAAGCCTTAATCTGCCTGTGGCCACACAACACACTCACCTTGTGAGGGCCTCAGGCTGGTTCCACGCTCTGCCACCAGCAGCAATCCAAGTGTTAAAGATCAGCACATTGGATAAATATTAACAGAATTTCAGGCCAACGGCTCAGCAGTGAAATGCTGCCATGTGCTGAGATTTTTTTTCCTGATCTGTAGCTGTCAGTGGTGTGAGCTTGTGTGAGCAGCCTCTTCTCCATTTCACTAATGACAGCTGTAAACCTCCTCTATCAACAAGCTGGCTTAAGCCATGACAGGACTGCCTTTGCTGTCTCTGTACACTTAGCAATCTCTTCCTCCTGCTCAGAGTGTTTTGGAAGCTCACATCCATCGTGGTGGGACACTGAGTCTGCTGCTGCCTTAGTGATAACAGATGTCAGGAAAAAAATGGTAACAGGAGAAAGCCTGAAAAAGGCATTTTCCATCAGAGGCACTAGAAAAGTGCAGGAGAGTCTTTCCTCACGTTGTTCAACAGCCATCAGTGCAATGTTGTTTAGGTCATTCTTCTACTGAGGTTTCCTCAGGCAATAAGCATGGGAAGTTACTTTCCCATTTGAATATTGGTGGAGCTTGTGTAGGTGAGAGTGTGGCCACTCCTGGACTGGAATTTCAATACATCGAGTCCTCTCTTTGAGAAGCCTAAAACTTCTGGGGAAGTGCATTACCAGAAGAGGTATCTGTATACCATTCACAGAAAGTATTATGCATTTCAGAATACACTTGATTTTTAAGTAGTTCTTGAACTCCCAAGTGCTTAAAACACTTCTGAAAGTGAAATAGTGACTCTTGAGTCAGAAGCTTTTGAAAGTATTATCCTCTGTGTTTTCCAGTTATGTTCCTCTTCAAGCACTTAAGTGATTTTTAAAGGCACTGATCACCCACAGGTTGTGTTGCTGTTCCTGACAGCTGTGAGCAGTCAGCACCTCTGGAGAAGTTGAGAAGTTTGCTGCCTCAGTTCATTTGCCTGGAGTTTTAAACTGTGGCCTCTGCTTTTATTGACTTTTGAGACAGGTGAAGTTGATAAAGTGAACAATATAAAAAGTGCAGCAGAGCATTAAAAAGCAGGAAAGATGATGAGAAGAGATTGCGGCCAAGATTAAAAGGCAGGATTTCGTGGGGATGTTTTCCTTATGCCAAGACTTCCTTTTTATTGCCATTTTTCCTTCATGTAGAGTTGCAATGAAAAAGCTGCATCCTGACTCTCCCCCACCATTGTATTTTATCATAGTCAGTGGTGCACATCCTTGTAAAAAGCACGTTCAGTATTTTTGTGGCTAAATGTCACCTGGCTTGGTGGAAGCAGAAGCCTCACGTACAGGGCTTGGAGGAATGAGTTATTTTATAACTTGCAGTCCCTGCAGCTCCCCCTCATCTGGACTTGTTCTCATCCTGAACCCAGCCAGGGCCTGTCCCTGAAGTCACTTGAAACCTGGGCCGGAGGATTTGTGGCAGAGCACACTGCCCTGGTGTCCTGTGGCAGCAGTTCTGTGCTGGGTCTGTGCTCCCTGCCTGCAGCTCCTCCTGCCCGGGCTCCTCTGAGGCTCTCTGGGGTTTCAGATTTGATTCTGGAGATCTGGACAATCCTGCTGCTTGCATTTCCTAAGTTAAACAGGGCCAGACCTGGTTATTTCTTAGATGGAGTGACCTCCAAGGAAAACACAGGTGTTGACCTGTGGGAAGTGTGATGGTGATTCGGGAGGTGGCTCAGTTCCCTCACTCGGGATTGAACTGGTCTCTCCAGGGCCAGAAAGTGCAGAACTGGCAGAGATGACAACTTCCAAAGGTCAGGGCAGGATGGAAAACCACTGTCTGCTTGTTTTCTTTGCAAGGGCATGAGGAAAAGTTCCTGCCCTAGGAATGAGGCACCTCTAGTGTGATTAAAGAAGTCAACAAAACTCTGCTTCTTTAAGACTGGGAAATCACCCTTTGGAAAGATCACACTGTGGGATTCCAGGAGGTCAGAAAACATCCTTAGGCTACAGATTCTTTTTGCAACAGGTCTCCTAATTTTTGTCCTCCGCTCATGGCACATTCCCTCCCCACAGGATCAATCTGAGCAGTGCTAAAACTGCGAAAATGGATGGGACAGTTTCTACCTGCCTCCCTCACACTGCTTATCCAGGAACTGTCCCCCACTACGTGAAAGGAGGACAATAACTACTGAAAGGTTTTCCATCCCACCCAGGATTAAACAATTACTTCCTGTGCATGGTCGATTGTTTCAAGTGTCACTTAGAAGAGGTGTAGGAACCATCAGGCCCATTGGAGACCTGATACAATCTGTGGCTTGTCTTAGATTTTCACATAACAGGTTAACTTGGAATGAAATCCTCATTCTTGTATTATCAAAATCAGTTTGCCCTTTCATCATTTTAGGTCAAACTTGCTTTTTGCTTAGCACTTTTTCTAAGTGCCCAAGCAGTAGTGGATGAGAGTTCCTGTGGCATGAATCTTTCTACCTCTTTGGACTCTTTCCTATGTATTACATCTGGATCAAAACTTCAGCTCTTTAAATGAGAAAAGATGCTGTGGTTCCTCCCACTAAATCTGGACATTGATCTCACCAACATCAGAATTACTCCTGTGAAGCACCTTTCTCAAATCAGCATGTTGTTGCAATAACGTGCCCTAAGGTGAAATCTACCTTTAGGGTAGACTTTTTTCTTCATGAAGGAGAACTTTTTCAGGACTATTGCTGATATTCCTCACTTGCACAGTCTATTGATCATTAATTTATTGCATCTCTCTGTGGGACAGTGCTGAATGCATGCTGGATTATAAGGTATTGAGTCACTGTTCATGACTGATTTATTGAAGCCTGTAGTGGGAACAGAACAAAACAGTGCTAAGCCTGTTTGAAACGAAAGTCAAATGAATGCAAAGCAGATGCTCAATGTGAGTGCCTCTTTAAATGTTGTCCCAACAGAAGCATGGATTTCTCATCCTTAAAGATTTTGCATTAAATTATAGGGGTCAAAATTCAGGGTTTGGTTCACTGAATGGGTCAGCTCAGGAGAAATGAGCTATTTCTGATCTCCCACTGATGGCGCTTCCCCTGCAGACAGACACTTGAGTGCTCCACCTCATCTGCTGCTTCTCTTGGTTGGTGCTGCAGTTCTTCATGCACATTTTTGCCAGTTGCAGCTGTAATTGCCACCTCCTATTCGAGAGGAGAAGGAGGGAGCAAGTACAATTCCTAGATTTTTTGTGGGTTTAGGCATCTTCCTGACAGCTTTACTGAGCTTGCTCGTATTATGCTCGTCCTGGCATTTCCTCCTTTTGAAGTCATTAAAACCAATTTCATATTTATAAATAAAGTGTCCTAATGCATCTAATATACAGTGAGGTCTGGCTGCTGCCTGCTTTTCTTTTTAATGTTTACGCCAGGTGCCTCTTGCTTTCAAGGAACCAAGCAATGAATAAATTTAACAGGTATTTCTTTTAATTAGCCCCCAAAGAGCTAGCAATGAAAAACACTATCAGAAACATTCTAGTGCTTTAGAAAATATAGGACTTCTTCACAAAACCTCTACACAGAATTACAGAACAGCAATAAAATCATCACTTGCATGCAGAAATAGATTGTTTACACAGGGATCTCTTGTGAACTGGCATTTATTATGATTAACTTCTAATCACACAAACATTTCCACACATGCATCTGAGCAGGGCCACTGAAATCAGTGGGACAACTCTGCTGCCTGACATTAGGTACAGGCATTAAAGTTTGTGGGATTAGAGCTCCATTTTTATGTACCTGTAAGAGCTTTGCCTTCTCTCAGAAAGGGGAAGGAAAATTTATATTCCAGATTGGTGTAATTACTGTAGGACATACGATATTGGCAAACTAGATTCTCTGAACGTCTGCAACATTTCAAAGTAGTTTAAGATAGAGGCTAGAGGCTGACAGTTTCTTATTCTGACTTACATTCTGCCCCCTCTGCTTTTGATTCTGCATTCAGAGCTGCCACAAGAATGTCAGCACTGCAATAAATATGCATTTATGTAGCACCTTTTTTTTGAAGTTTTCTAAACACTTTACAGACAGCCCTTTATATTCACAGATCTTAAAGTATTTTAGAAATCTCTGTTAGTATTGTTTTCTTCTTTCACTGAGGGAGCAATGGCTGTGTTTCCAGGGGAGCCACTGATCCAGGATCCAGTGCTTTCAAATTAGCTAAATTAGAATTCTCCTATGAAATTTTTCTTCAAAAGGTCTCAAGTGGCTCTGAGGGAAAACATAAAGTTTTTATTTCCATCTCGCAGTGTGCTGGTACAGGCAGGATTAGACAGGGCTAATAAACCTCATGTGTGACAAGAGTCAGCCCAGAAAATTCCTATCAACAAGACGCACAGTAACTGTGTCTGCCCTATGGTTGGGATATTGGGAAGACAATCCAAGAATCCTGGCTCCAAAGCTGTTTGTTGTAGGCAGATCATGGGGTTGAGGGATGTGGTAATTCCGCACTGACTCTCTCCCACAGGTCAGTTTTACATGTGGCTTTGGGGGAGACTGAATTTACATCTGGAGTCTATTTTTTGTGTCTGGTTTATCTAGGTTGCAGTTGAATTGTCCTCAGGATGTCCAGATGATAGAGCAGACTGCGTGCCTCCCAAAATATCCTCAAAACCTGGAGCACAGGGCAGGGGAGAGCAAGGAGCTGCACATGGATCTGCAGGACCCAGCCTGCTGTGCTGCAGCAGAGCCTGTGCCTTTGGTGGCCGATGCTCTGCTCTCAGGTGGCACATGCCAGGATCCATAGTCCTTCATTAAGGAGTTACAATCCCCAGATAATGGAGTGTAGAGGGTCATCCCATTGTATTGATCCCATCCCTGAAACAGCCACTCAAGGAAAAATCCTCCCTTGTCTCCCCCAGCCACATGGAAATTCCTTCATTAGAGACCACTATAAAGCTACAGAAATATTCTCTTCCAGCAACATACTCCCCATAATGTTGTTATGGGAAGTGCCTTAAAAGTGGCAATCAATTCTTCTTTGAAGTCATTAACAACCAAAAACGAGCGCAGGAGTCAGCGTGAGAGGGCTGGAAATAGGAGAAGATTTAAAGTGTATCTCTTACATGTGCTCCAGCAGAGAGGAGGGAAGAGATCCAATTGCTTTCTTACCCTTGGAATTTCTCTGTTGGTTTTAATAGTCTGATACCCTAATGACAAACTCCACACACACTCTGGGGTATGTTCTCAGCTTAATCCATGGGGATACACGTCTGCAATACTCATTAACGTCAAGGAGCGTTAGGAGGGACATAAATCTTTGCTCACTAAGATGTGAATCTAGACTTCTGATGTTCACCATACAGCATCAGCTGCTGACTGAAGAATAAGAGGAATTCCAGCACCTAGAAAGCCTCCTTGAGAGTTCCTAGACTAAACAATCAATCCAGCCAAAAAAAATCAGGGATGAAATTTCTACTCCACACTTTTGGTTCAAAACACCAGCTGTGATAGAGAGTGATGCATATCCTACGGGCAGGCTCCGGCTCACACAGGAAGTCCATAAAATCCCTGTGAATCCCCAGCCGGCTAGACAAGCTCTCTAGTTCCACCAGAAACCCTGAAAAATAGATAAGCAGTGCATTTCTCAGTTAATTGTTAGTGCCATACGGCCCAGGAAAACATCACACTATGCACATACATAAAGAGGAGTTTCGATGCCAAGGAATTAGAACTACTCTATAACAGACTTCTGATTTGTGATTTCTTTGGCACCGAGCCTAACACAAAATCACTGTGATTTCCAACTACAAATATTTTTGGAACCACCAGACTTTGTCCCATGTGTATGTTAAATGAAATGAATGTTCAAAATCCACAATAAAACTCCAGAGGGGAGACTCCGATTAGAATATTAACATTAATCTTAGGAAGTCACTAGGAACCATTCAAGCTATAATAATAAATTCCAATAAAGAAGGAATATAAGGGCTTTTTTTGCTGTCTGTTCAGTAAGCAGGTGTTACTGTGAACACTCTAATCTATACAGCACAGAGGAGAAGTGGTTGCCCTTAAATTTTCCAGTTGCATAAAATAAATAAATGACGTTACCATAATATGTACAACAATCCCTCTTATAGGAGCTTAAGTGTAGCTCAGGGACTGGTGCAGATACCGAGATAACGTAATGCAGCTCCCCAGGATAAGACTGGAAAGTTTTCAAAAGCAATCCTTCTCTCAACAGCTCAAGCAGGAGCAGGAGCCTGAGTTCACTCCCTGTTTGTGGTGAGAGCCATTCCTGGGCCACTTGCTGGTGACAGAGTCCCTGGAATTCACCCTGGGAAGTCACAGATGGAAGGACATGATGCTGTCATGCTACTCCAGCAAGGGGCTGAGCTGGGCTGCTCTGACTTGCTACCTGTACTGAACTTTGATGTTATTTGGATCCAGGCTGAAATGCTTAAATTTAAACCCCTGAAATGTACCTTAGCAGCAGTGGTTCAATTGTCAGAATGAATGGTCACTTCCAAGAGCAGCTTCCTTTGACTTGCAGCCGTTAATCAGGCCTCCTCAGCTCTGTCAGATGAGATATGGATATGTATGTTCAGTGTTAAACCTTTGTGTTTAGAAGCTTTCACTATCATCTCTAACATGGCAACAAAACTGTGATTCTCAGTGTACAATCTTGGCTTGCAAAATTCAGGAATAAGAATGACCGGGAGGTGAATCAAACCCAACCAAACAAAACCAAACCAAACTTTTGGCTTTGACTGGAATTTTTTTAGGTTTGGTGTTCTGAAATTTAAGTGGTGACAAAAAGTTTCTCGTTATCATTAGAAAATTGGGCTCAAGTGGGACTAGCACATGATTCATTGTATTTTCATGAATAGGTGAGAAATGAGGTGTACAGGAATATCCCAATTCAGTAAAGTGCTGCTTTCCAGTTCCGGCACTGGCTCCCAGTGGTGAATATATTTCTTTTGTTCAGGAGAAGTCATTTTTCACACTTGGCTATTTTGTGGTGTTCACTGTATTTCTGATGCAACTCGTATTCCAGGAAGTCTGGGAGCTCCCAAAGCAAAGTCTGCTCTGCAGGATCTGTAGCTCAGCAGCAGCAGCAAGGAGTTGGAAGCTAATCCATGCTGAGCTGAATCATTGAATCTTTTGAGATTCACTCAGAGCTTGTCAGGAAACAAACTCCAATCCTGAAATGTAAAGCACCAAGACTCTTCGAGGAACTTTTTCTGATGAAATGTATCAAGCAATTCACAAAGAACTGACCAAACTCTGGCTTTGGTGTGTTTGTGTGTCTCTGCAGGGAGTTTTCAGTGTGCAGCCTCGCAGAGCAGCAAAATTGTCCTTCCAGGTATGACACTGCTCTATTAATAGTCTATGAAGTGCTAGGAGCAAATGAAAGACACTCCAGATGACTCTTGAAAAATGAATCAGTATCTGCTCTGAAATTGGACCCCAAGTATGGAATAGGATGTGTCTGTGAGAGATTATTTTGGGGCCATATGGTTTTTTACTCTGCTCCACCCTCCTTTTCAGGAAACCAACATGTCCCAGCACCCTGTACTCGTTGGAGAAGGATATGGGCATCTTCTGGGAGCAGACTTTGTTGGGCTGGTAGGAATTCTGTTCTTTCCTAACAGACAACTGCTCTGCTAATGCCTCCTGACCTGTCTTTGTGGAAAACACTTGTGCAGGGAGAAGCCCTTATGCACCAATTCTTGTCTTCATCCTACAAATAAGTTGCTGGCTTTTCTCTTCACCACTCTGCTTTTATCTCCTGTCTATCCTGTGTGACACATCTCTCCTGCTGGCTGCTGGTGGGACAAGCCTGTGATTTGTTCCAAGCAAACACATGTGCACAGTTTCCACCATTGTGTGGTCTCCTGTTCTGAACTTACCTGTGGGTGTTTACTTTGGTGGCATGACCTGGTATTTTGTAGCTCTGTGCCTTTTTTTCTCCTTCCTTGATATTTTGCTCCCCTCAGCCACGATAACTCTTCGTCAGAAGCCGCTGCATTTCTGCTTTGATCATATAGAATGCTCTGTATAGCCTCGGGTAACACAGTGCTGCTTAATACAGATGAAATAGCTACAAACCCTCTTAGAAGTGGGGTTTAAAAAGGGATACCAGTGAAATCAGATCCCTCTAGCTGGACAGCAGTCTGATAGCAGAACAAGAGCTGTTGTGGTATTTGGCAGCCAGACAGTCTTTATTGTTATTAGATGAAACAAAGCTTGTGATCTTTAGTCCTTGACCTTCACTGCAGCAGCACACTCTTAATCAGACCTTAATTTAACACCTAACATGGGCACAGAAAGGCCCAGCCATGGGCTGCTGGTTTAATTACATATAGCTGATATCATCCAAACAAATTTAACCTCATTGCTGTGTGTTGGGCACGGGATGGGAATCGCCCTTCAGACACAGCACAAACCAGAAACAAACAGCAATGGGCCGCTCCAAGTTTTGTGTGTTCACTTAAAAGAGAAATAATTACTCCTCTGGATACTTTGTGGGTGATGTTACAACCTTTTCAAGGAGAGTTGGAATCAGCATGATTTACGAAATCTGTTTGCCCTTTATGCTGTCACTCTGGCATTTTAGGTATTTCTAATATTTAAAGATCAAGCCTCCTGCTGATGAGATTCTCCCAAGCACATTCATGGGATCTGTTGCTGTGTAGTAGCATCTGTGTAGCTGGGTAAGAAGTAATATTTATGTGTTTCATGATAAGATTTTCACATTTTGCTGCTGCTTTGTGCTCAGTTCTTCACAAGCTGACACAATATTTATTTTTGACATTTAAATCTGAACAGTCATATTTTTACATGTTTTGACACAAAATTTGGTCTCTTTCTGAGTTAGTCTGGAAATCTGAAAACATCCAAAGTCTTCTTTCAGAAACAGGATTGCTTTGATTAATCAGATTTCACTCAATTTTTTTTTTCACCAAAACCACCATCAGCAAACCAAATGCACAACAAACATTGTAAATAGTCTGCAGCTTTTTTAGTGAAATCCCAAATTTTCCATGAAATCCCTGTTAAATACACAAAGATTCTTGCGAGCATCACAGGTTTGCTTGAAAGAGATTGTCTTCAGTTTGTGAGAAGCGGATGTCTACCATGTCTACCTCTGGCAGAGCATCTTAACAAAAATACTAATGAATAAAAATTATGTAAAGTAGTAATGAGCAGCAAGAGTTTGGTCTCTGGGATGTAGAAGACAGAGGTCCCACTGCCAGTGCGTGCCACTGGCTTGCTGAGACCCTGCTTGAATCATGTTGCTTCATTCTACAGGTGAACTCTGATGGCCCTTAATGAGGTTGGGCAAGAAATTAACATTCTGTGTGGTCTGTCCTATCTGTCAGCAAGAGGCCACATTCCCTGTGGCAGAGCTGGCAGAACAGGACGGGTGCCAGCACATTGGCCACCCGTGTGTCCCCATGGTGCCCACATTGCTGCTGGGGGTGGATCTGCACTGGGACACTGGGCAGGAACAGGCAGGCACTGGGATATGCACATTGTGCCTGTGGAAAGGTGAGTGTGGACTGCCTGACACTCTCAGTAGGAAGCTTCTGACTTCCACTCTGCACAGACATGAAGGACTTCTCAAGATGTAAGAACCAAGCCCCAAGATTTCAGGATGAAAGGAATTTAAAATCAAAATGAACCCAAAACCTCCGAGGGAAGTTCTGAATAAAATTTCTTCTGTTGCAGAGGAAAGCAGGACCTTGCCCATGGAAATGCTTCTGAGCTTTAAAGGCCAGATCACTGAACATCTTCTCTGGTGCTTTCAGGGGCTGTTTGAATGTGAGTTCCAGCTGGAGGGGTGAGTACGTGTTGATCCCCACCGTCCCAGCTTTGGAAGGGGACAAGGCCTTTGTGTGTTTAGTTCTCAGTTTGGTTTCTACATGGTGACTGCTGTGTAGTCATGTTCTGGTTCACTTTGCACAAACTTTCCATTGTAGCCCCCTTACACTGACTGAGCTTTGGCTGAGACAAAAGAAGGACTCGTAGTGTCAGAGCCATGGTGGGACAAGGTTTAATCTCCAGCTGATGCTGTACTTACCCCAAATCAATATGAACAGCAGGCTGTCACTGGAGCTGGAAAGAGAATCTCTATGACAGGCTTATGCTTTTTTAAAAACTATTTCAGTTTATCTTGTGCAGCTCTTTTGTATAGGTAGTTCTTTCTGTTGCAGGGTCTGCTGACATGTTCCCAGGCCTGGCTGGAGGATCAGTGTTGCTTTAAAACCTGAATAAACAGTTATACGCCCTGGTAGCTTCAGATCCAGTAGCCAGAACAAATGACATTTTGCATGAATTCTTCCAAGTGAATTGCTCTGTGACCACTGTAGGCTTTTGAGTTTTTGACTCATGATATAGAACACTGTTAAAGCTTTTCTTGAGGACCTCTGAAATGCCCTTCTTTCACCACCCTGATTGTTTCCCCAATCAGTGCAGTTAGCTGGGAGCCCAGTATGGTTTCACTACTCCTGTGAGTTATGTTTTGACTTGGGGTTTGCACTTTTTTGTGATTGAATGTTTTTACAGGGCTCCCTGTGACCTCATGCGAGGGCAATCGCTGTGTTGATTTGCAGGAATGTAGATGGGCCTGCAGAAATGTCAGGGTCTCCCATTAAGATGTTTCTTTCACCTCAGCAGGGGGACTGGGTTACTGGAGTGTTGTTACTGCGATGCCCTGCAGTCAGTAACACAGCAAGAGAGCACAATTGCCCCGATGTGTTCCAGCAGCAGGGTGTTAATGTGCCATTGCTTCTCGGGATTTCAGCACCAAGGCATCACTTCTCTGCGTACAATAACACGGGCAAGTGGGCTTCTGCTTTAGGAAAACAGTGTCAGTCCCTGCAGCCCTGTTGTGCACTGGGGTAGTAGGAAAAAATCAGCACTTTTCCTGTTGTGCCTGGATGCAGGACGTGCTCTCAGAGTCCTGGACCAGGACACATTCTCAAAGTCCTGGAGCAGAACATGCTCTCAGAGTCCTGGAGCAGGACCTTCTCTCACAGTCCTGGATGCAGGACATGCTCTGAAAGTCCTGGATGCAGGACCTGCTCTCAGAGTCCTGGAGCAGAACCTGCCCTCAAAGTCCTGGAGCAGAACCTGCTCTCAGAGTCCTGCAGAGCCTTTTTCACCTTTTCTCTCTGAGGACTGGATCCCAGCTCAGTGGAAGTCAGCAGCACACTTCCATTGCTGTGGGATACCTCGGGAAGAAGCTGGGTCAGTGCTGCATTTCCCTCTTTCACAATGCCCAAACCTTTGCAATTCCATTCCCAGAGTGCAGTAAATGTTCTGTAAGTGCACTCATGTATGTGCACTGCAATGTGGGTGCACTCACAGAACATGTTTTGACTACATGTTTTTCTCTTTCTGTTGGCATTTGTCTGTGCCATCTGATGAGTATTTGCTCTACAAAGGCACCTAAAGGAGCAATTATATCTTCCAGAAAGTCTTAGAAGTTCTTTTTATGGGCAAGTATTTTTTATGCTGGGGATTGAACTCTTGCAAAGAAAGCAAAGTTTCAGCCTTCTTGATAGAGAAAAGCAACACACCTTGTTCACGATTTTCCTGATATTTTTGTGATTCTTGTCATGCTTAGTGTTCTTCTTAGGTGTGGGGTTCCCAAAGCTGGATGATTAGAGAATCTTAGCTTGTGTGAAACTCAAACCAGGAATTTTTGGGCTTTCATTATCATAGAGAAAAGTTTTGGGGAAAAAAATGCACATGGAAAACAAATACTGCAATGCTAAAAAAAGGAACCCCAAAGCCATAAGCCAAGTTGATGCAACATTGTGGGATAGAGACTAATTTAGTCCCAGGTTCTCACTGAAAACTGCTGCTTATTAAGTAAAATAAAAACATTTTTAATTTTATTGCCTTAAGTATACTTAATCCAACATCAAAATGTTTTTGTTTATAAGATTTATCCAATGTCACAAATATTACATCCTATATGAAAACATAAATTTTCATTAGGAGTGAATTTGATACAAAATCAAATATTAGCTTTATTCAGAGGTACTTGTATATCCATGTGCATGTGTGGGTGTCAGTTTGTGTCCATGTCTTCCTATTTTGAGTTTATACTGGTATTTTCATGCCTGATTCATGATTTTGAATGCTTGAGCTTGGCAGCACTGAACATCTGCCTTAATTGTGGGTACTAAGCTCCTTTGAAATTCTCACCTAAATTTAAAATTTCAGTCATAAAAAAAATAATCCAGGACCAGACAAACCACTTGCCAAATGCTGGGCTATAAATTACAGCCATTTCTTTTTATTACAGAGTTACACAGTAAAAAAATAAACCCCAAACACCTAAACCCACAAATGTAATTACACCAAATGTGCTCCTCGTCCAAAGCTGAGCTCTGAGCTCAGCCTAGCCCCAGTTAGGCCAAATGGTTTAGCTGCAAACTAAACTTCTGTAAAAACAGAAGCTGAAATAGCAACACAACAGTAATGCTGTATTAGCCCTCTAGGGAAATATTTAAATAAGCTGTAAAAGTAATGAAATAGCATTTATAGCCTTTGTGTCATAAATGCATTATTTGTAAATAAAACCAAAACAGGTTCGCTGTGGTAAACTGGCACAGTTCAGCTCCCAGTTCTGTTCCCAGTTCTCTTCCCAGTTCTGCTCCCAGCTCTGTTCCCATCTCTGCTTCCAGTTCTGTTCCCAGCTCTGTTCCCGCTCTGTTCCCAGGTCTGCTTCCAGCTCTGTTCCCAATCTCTCTTCCCATCTCTCTTCCCATCTCTGCTCCCATCTCTGCTCCCAGCTCTGCTCCCATCTCTGCTCCCAGTTCTGTTCCCAGCTCTGTTCTCAGCTCTGCTCCCATCTCTGTTCCCAGCTCTGCTCCCAGTTCTGTTCCCAGCTCTGTTCCCATCTCTGCTCCCATCTCTGCTCCCAGTTCTGTTCCCAGTTCTGTTCCCATCTCTGTTCCCATCTCTGTTCCCAGCTCTGTTCCCAGCTCTGCTCCCAGCTCTGTTCCCATCTCTGCTCCCATCTCTGCTCCCAGCTCTGTTCCCATCTCTGTTCCCATCTCTGCTCCCATCTCTGCTCCCAGCTCTGCTCCCAGTTTTGCAGGGCAGCCCCTGGGATCACTCCAAGCTGGGAATGAAGGGACCAGGAACAGTATTTAGTGCTGGGCTCATCCCCCAGCGTGGGCAGCAGGCCTGGGGGGATTCTGCCCCTCCCCTGTTCTCTGCTGGGATTCCCAGCTGGAGCATCCAGCTCTGGGCTCCCAGCACAGGGAAGGACCTGCTGGAGGAGGCCAGCCACAAAAATGCTCTGAGGGCTGAAAAAACTTCGCCTTTGAGGAAAGGTTGAAGGAGTTGAGGTTTTTCAACCTGGAGAAGGCTCCAAGGAGACCTAATTGTGGCCTTTTGATACTTAAAGGGGACTTGGGAGAATGTTGGGGCAAAGCCCTTTGGCAGGTCCTGTTTGACCATGTAACACAAGGAGTGCTTTGTCTTCAGCAGCGCTTGAGGGCAGGGAGAAGGGATTTGGCTTTCCTAGCACAGGAGGATGGAGCTGTGCACATTTGCATGCATTTTGTATTTCCCTGTTAAATATCCCTACACTTGGAAAAGTTTAACCCTGGAAGTTGCATAACAAAAATCAATTGTTATCGAATTTATACTCAGCGTGTGAATCCTGTTCCAGGAGGCCTTTTAGAGATGGTCATCTCCATGCATTTGCTTGTTTTGGTTCATAACATGAGGCAGGAGTCGTGTCTTCTTTACTGACTATATCTGGCATAGCCACAGGCTCAGTTTGCAAGAGGGAAAGAAAAAAAAAGGTGGAGGCATTAATTGTTCATTACAAAGAGCAAAAAATTGTAACTAATCATGGCACAGTGCTGCTGCTAATGCATTTGAAACCTCCCTCCGCCCCCCCAAACCATATGGAGGTTTAAAATGTAAATACAATTTGTAATTGAGAGCAGCATTTTATTACTTGCTTTTAAGAGGCACAGGACGCCTGTAACCCTCAATATGAAATTTCCGCTGGCTGGAGATAAATTCAGCTCCGTGTTTTGTTTTTATTCCCGCCTGGGAAAGGTAAGGGCCGGTCTGCAAGCGCTCAGGCTCTCACTCAACACCCAGGGAGAAGTGGCTGGGAGCTGTGGTTTGCAGTCACACACTGCCTTTCCTCACAAGCAAACCCTCTGCAGAATGAATCCTCCACGATGCTGAGAGCTGCCGAGCTATCACAGCCCGGGCTGGAGGCAGTGGGAGCTGCAGGCACGCAGCCCTTGCCTGGATTTGTTCCTCTCCAGGGCTGTGCTGCCTAAAAGCAGCTTTCACTGCTGGCTGCAGTTATTCCTCTCTCAGCCTTGCAGCAGCACCCCAGAAATGAGGTTGTGGGCTTGGGGTCTGTTGTATTGAGTGCTGCACAACTGTGGAACAAGGAACAAGCTCCTGGCACAGGGAGAGGCAGCTGTGAGTGCAAGGCAAGTGACAAGAAAAATACACAGAGAAAGGATGTGGGGCATTTTTCTTCTTCTGTGATATGGGAGATGTCACAAGGATATATGATTTATAGTTAGATCCTTTAGGGAACCAAACACTCAGGCTGTATTTGACTTAAATTAACCGTAGCAGGATTCCACTTCAAACTTTCAGGATTTTAGCAGGTTTGGGAATGCAAAGTTCTTATATGGAGATGAAGGGTTTAGAATGGCACCACCAAAGATGTTACTCGTGGGTACCTCTGTCAGCCTGGAAATAATCCCCTCACACTTCCTGTCCTTCTCTTTTCTGTCAGCTCTAGTTCTGGGAAGCAGCGTGAAAAGAGATCCTCATAAACAGCACAATAATCCTGCCCTGCAGCTCCTGCAGGGCCTTGGCAGGGAAAGGAGGAAAGGAACTTATTCACATTTTGGCTGGAAGGGCTGGTGACCTCCACCTGTGCAGAAGTCAGGAGTGTCTAAGTAATTAAAGCACAATGAGGGTACAGGGATTTAAAAAAAGATGGAGAAAAACCTCTGCATTTTGAGGCAAGCCATTACACCAGTTCACGTGCTGGTTGCTCACTTGTAGAAAGGACAGTTCAGGACAAAGTGGATAATTCCACAAGAAACTGTAGGGGAAGGTTGAGGAAACAATCCAACCATGGGTATTCCTGGGCAGAAGAATTCACTTCTCTGATAGAATTATTAGGGCTTATTTTTCAAGAAGGTGAATCATGTCCAACAGTTCTGGGAAAAATAGAGAAAACAATCAAAACTGAAAGTGGAATATGTACTGCTATGAATGGAATAGGCTGCAATATTGCAAGTTTTGAGACCTTGTGAGATGCCTCATGCCTTACAGGGTTCAACTCTCATATTTTCTTCTCTGAGGAATCAGGAAAGTATTAATTGTGAGAATAGAAAGGAAGGCAGCCATGCCAGTGCCTGCCACTTCAGTGAACACAAACTCATTCTGCTACTTCAAGACTTCTCAGCTGAATTAATGTGTAGGACATAATAACAGCCATGCTGAGAGTGAAATATTCCCTCTCTCATTAGAAACCACTTCTGTTCTTGTTGAGCTGTATCCTCCCACCTTCATCTGCTCTGGGTTCTATCCAACATTATTTACAATAATTGTATCCACCTTCGCTGTTGGATTTCTCAAAGGAATTGTGGCTAAGAGGGATAAAAGATGTCTACACACTCAGTGGCTTTTTCCTCAAACAAATCAGGAAGTCAAGCATGGTTTACAATGAGGAAGAGCTACTTGAAGAGCTCTGGGGTGTATTTTTTTTAACCACTTAACGTTGCAGGACACCTCAACATCCTGTCTTATACACGAGGAACTAAAACTGTGCATTCTGTCAAGTAGATAAGTGAGTTGATTAAAAAATCCCCAAGTATCCAAGAGCTCCTACTGAAATCTCAGGATACATAGCACATTCCTTGACCTAAAGGCTGGAGCAAGGTAGTGTGGGAGTAATGTACCCAGAGTTTGTCCTTTCTTCCATGATCTGTCAGCTTGCTGGTAAGAAGCAGGCAAACTGCCCAGGACAAGTGTGGAGTGATGACTGGATTTGCTAAAGGTGGTTCTTTGCACCATTATTAGCCTCAAATATTTGTCTGTTTCCTTATATTAAAAAAAAATGATAAACACCAAAAGCAGGAAGATGTGTGACTGATGCCTCCTTGCACAGAAACTCTTTGCATGTCACACTGACAAACACCAAAATGCAAACGACCTTTCTCTCATCACTAACACATTTATCCACGTGGGTTTCTGCACAAGTGCACAGCTACAGTGGCTGAATGAGAGGACAGGGGTTGGTCATATATAAACACATGAAACAAGAGATAAATATAGGGTTTAAACAGACTGTACATTTACCTGCCTCACTGAAGTGGGCACTCAGCAGGAAAAAGAGTGTCTGGCTTAATGAGGTTAATGAAAATTGGATTTCCTTCTGCCTGGCATATTTAAGAACATTAGGTTAGGAGTTCACAGCAGACTTGCCTGAGGGACTTTGTTTGCTTCTGTGCTCTCAATAACTGATACATACATGTGATCAGTGAGTTCTAAATGGCATCCTTAAGTCTCAAAGTGAACACAGAGAACTACCTGGGTTAGTTTGCATTTTTCCTTTCAATACAGAATGAGGTCAGTGCCTGTCATTGATGAGGGAGAGTTACTGACCATAAGAAAGGTAAAAACTTGAAAAAGGTGGCTATTTGCTAGTTCTGTCTTCTGAGGAGCTTGTTAAGTTCTTGGCTCCCTGTGGGAAGTTGTGGTGGCCCTCCCTCTGCAGTCATTGCTATTACCTGCATTCCAGCTGGGAGCCACAGTTATTCATTGTAAGCATCTCCTAGTTTGGGTTCCAAATATTTTTCCTTTCCCAAAGGAGATTTTCCTCAGTGCATTGCTCTGTACTTTTTCAGTGAGGAGGTGCACGATGTCCACCCACAGCTGTGCTGATCAGTACCATGGAAGCCCGTTTCCCAAATTATTTTGAGGACAGACTGTGTGTTCAGTCCCCGCTTTGCAGGGACCTGGCTGCAGCTGACCCTGGGCTCTGGTGGAAGAGAGGAGCCAACAGCTCTTCCCTCCTGCCCTTGTTTTCCTCAGCAAGGAGCAGCTTCCACCCTTGCTGAGGGGACAAGAAGTGGTTTGTGGAGCAGTGTCACCACAACCTGCAACCCACTAGTGAAGGATGTGCCTTGACCTGTTTGCTGCTCCTCCTTTCAGGAGAGATTTTGGCTTCTAGAAGCCTTGGTCTTGACTTCTACTGAAAGGCATGATGTGGGTCAAGTTTGTTTCTTACAAAAGTTCAACCCTCTGTGCGCCCAGATCATTCCAGTTTTGTTTGTTCTCATGTTCTGCACTTTAGGCTTTGGGATTTAGGGAGTCTCTGTATGGTCAGGATGTTGGAATCATGGCTCAGATTGCTTTTAAACCAAAAAGCTCAAGTTTTAAAAATAATTCCTTCACAGACAAGGGAGGAAGACTGGTTCCTCAAGGAGGCATTCAGCCCACCTGAGAGGCAATTATTGCAATTTATTGTTATTTTTCAAACCTTGTGTCCTCTAAAACATGACTTTTGGGGTGTGGAGTCCTGCTTTTGGGATACTTGTATGGACTAAATGGGAATATGCCAATGTGTCTGAGTGTGGCATTTGCATTTCCTCCTGTTTGAGTGACTGTAGTGTGTATTTTCAAACTACCAGGGGATTTTGTGTTGCATTTCTGAGTACATTGGGGTTGGCTCACATGCATACATAACTAATGTCTGTGTTTTGAAGTGCCAGGAATATAAAATGGGTTAGCAAGAGAACTGAGTCAAACAGCAGGTCGAGACATGTCACAACAGAGTAATCCATCCAACAGAACGAGGATAGCTTGGGGGGTCCTAAGTTAAAAGAACCTGATTAGTCTCAGCTCAGAGTAAGGATTAGCACAGACTGGCAAAGGCAGGAGCAGAGACACTCAGGCACGGCTCAGGCTGCTGGATCTGCAGGTTCTACCCACAGACACCAAGGTACTCAGGCAGTACTCCCCAGGGAGTCAGTGTGAGGGCTGAACGTGCTGAAGCATCATTGTGAATGTGTCTGTCTGTTTTCTGAAGACTTTTACAGGAGGTGTTCAGCTCAGCACTGTCAGGGTCCCACCTGAAGGTCCTTTACTGGCAGGATGTGCTGTCACCCACTGTGACAACTGGGCCTCCACTGCCAGGACAATCCTGCGCATTTCACCTGCAGCTCCTGCACTGCAGTGGAATCACAGCTTCCAGCACTATGGAGAAGCTGATCTCCAAAGCTCCCTTCCAACCTAAACCATTCCATGACTCTGTGAATGCTGCAAAGGGTCCACATGCTGTCCTCAGTCTCACAATGGCCAATCCAAATAATCCCACTTTTTCTAAGAGCTGACAAGGGGTTTTTGCTGTTGTTTGTGAGGTTGGAATATGGCACCTTTCTTATGTGCTGTGCTCCTTTTCATAATTTTAAGCCAGGTTTAGGTGTGTGGGTTGTTTCATTAGCACAAACAGGGGAGTTGGTTACTACACCATGTGATGATTCCCCATAACGATTTTTTAGAAAAGTGCCAAAGGATTGAATTAGGAACTTGTGACATTTACAAAAAGTTGTTAAATGCCTTTGTGGCTCCTGGATTTACAGCTACTGTGCTGGAGGGATATTACCATGTTCTACACTCAACATCTGCAAAGCAATGCCAAGCTACAATATCCATAATTTCCAAAGTGACTATTTCAGCTGGCATTTTCCACTGCATTTAAATTCTTGAATTGTCCCTCATTTGGCAGTCCTTTTTCTAGTGTTTTTATGGATGCTGTAGCCCAAAATCTATGCTGTACTCTGAGGTGGTACTGCTGCCTATGTCCTATTCCACTCTGTGTGTGTGTCTGCAATGGAGCATCACTGGCTCCAAATCTCAGTGTGATGTGACCCAACCAACTCCGAGACTCACCTGCAATTAAACCACAAACACCTGGCACCAATTTAGTCACTGGGTCAATATTTAGATATTGTTTTCTGTAAACAAAATTGGCTATGCTGAATTTTTTTCAGAGGAGGTAGAACCTTACATTGTAAGATTTCAGGTGAAGAGTTCCAGTTTCTCACCCCGAAATTCTAGGAAGCTCCATGCCATATTGTAAACATTTGCAAAAGTTATGCATGTGTGTTGGTACAGACAGAAATTAAAAATGCAGCAGATTAATTTAGAAAATAACATCTCATCCTAACAGAAAATGGGATAGCTGACCACATCAAAAGCTAAATAAAAGCCAGAATATTCAGGTAAAATTTGTGACAGGGAGAACCATTTGTCAAGTCTTGTTCCTTTATTCTTTGAAAATTTTAAGTGAATGTAATTCCTTTCTGTAGGGATACCTGGCCAGAATGTTGGCAGATGTCTAAACCTCACCAGGTTTCCCAGAGCTCTTTAGCTTTCCTTTAACCTCCCTGCACTCCTGACTTCTGCTTTGCTAAACCCAAACTTCTCTGCAGGGTTTCTGGCCAGGAAGAACAGGCTTTGTCAGCAGAAACTAATTACATTCCCATCAAACCCTATCTTGCAGCAATAATGTTGTGATCTGTCCCACTGCTTCCAAGGCTTCCCAAACAGTCCATGCCCTGGAATGACCAGCAGCACGAGGTGGGGGCGCAGGACGTGCTGGAGTGTGGAATATGAGGGTGACACCACTGACCAGCCTGGCTCAGAGTCACTGGGGGCTGAATTCTGTCACTGAGGAACACATGGCTTCAGCTGGCTGGGCCAACCACCATCAACATAAGATAATAACAACCACAACAGCAATGCTGAAAAATAGGTTCTAGCTCAACCAGAAGACATGGGCTTGAAACTGATATATAAAACTCTATGGCCTGAGACAGAGAGAAGAAGAGGCTAGAGATGGTTTTTTTGGTGGAGTTGTCTGTGAAACTCTAGTGGAAAGTATAGTGGGTTTCCTTATAATCCATCAGCTCAATTATTTTGGTTACTGCTGGGTCTCCTCTTTTGGTTCTGCTGGATGGATTCATCACCAGAACAATCCCTTTTCACCTGTTGTTGCCCAAAGCTTTCAGAGATGAGGCTCATGCCTGCTTTTCCCACTGAGCATCTGGGCACGATAAAGCAGCCAGGGAATAAAAATAAAGAATTAATGCAAAAGGCTGGGATTTTGCTGCCTTGTGCTGCAGCCTTGTCTAGGACAGGCTTCCCATTGGGCCTGTAGATGCAATTTTGTGTTTCTGCTCCCTGTCTGTGGAACAAGGAGGGAATAACAGCGTGTTTCAACCTTGTGGGTACATTGGGAAGATAGATTCAGCCTTGGTTTTGAAATACACATCTACTGTGGTAATTAGAACAATACAATAGCAAATAAAAACAGAAAGAAGAAAAGTACCTAAGCCACAGAAGGATTTGTTTGATGTGCACCAAATGAGATGTGGGACCACAGACTACGTGAAGAAGTTAAGAGAAATATTGAACAGCTGCTTTGCTACACAGTGCTACAAAATGAAATGACATCGTGCAGGAAAAACAGCGCTGGCTCCTGCACTGCCCAGGAGGGCAGAGCTAAGGTTACAGGGCCTGTAACACTGTTGTCACTTCCTTACTCCCAGGAGCTGCGTTTTCCAACTTGATGGCTTTCCTAATGTAATCGCTCTTTATGTGATGATTTTTCAGAGCCCGATTCTTGCTGGTGTGAATCAGGAGGAACCCCCCCAGCAAATCCAACCAAGTGATCTCAGTGCAAAAATTTTGGAAGCCACAGCAGAATCAGCAACAGAATGAGGTGTGCTCAGTCTTTCTCCTCCAAATTCTGCAACAAATGCCCCATGCTGGAATGGCAAGTAGGTATCAGATGAAAACACAAAACAATGACAACAGTGCATTTCTCAGTAGCCACATCATATTATGTCATTGATGTCAGGTTGAGTTATATTAGTCTGCTTTTCATTATGCTGTGTTATGCCTTTTGACATAATGCAACACACTGTAAGTAACATAAAGTGACCTCCAAGTATAAAAGAGTACACAGTTTTTGTCAGATTAGATAGTGGCTATGAATTCTCAGCGAGGGAGGGGTAGCTCAGAGAAGGGGGTTTGCATTCAGTGTCCTGAACAACAAATGCACAGAACTTAATTAACAGTTACAGCAGCCCTGGCTGTTTCCAAAATGGTGTTTGTGTCTCTGCTCGACAGAGAGAGGAGATTCACAGTGGGATTTGCACTGTTTAATTTATTTAAAATTCTGCAGAGGTGTCTGTGATAGCTTCTTTTCTGTACCTGTACTGCAGGAGCTCTGTACACAGTGAACATAAGACTCACTTGCCTGAGATTTGCTTTGTTGCCAGGCTCCAAAACACAGTATTGAGACCACACTTCCTGAGCAGCACAGGGTAACCTGTCCTCCGTATGAAGAATTTAATCAGCTACTGAGAGAACAACTGTACAGAGAAAAGAAAAGGACATCATCATGGCTCATAAAAGAACGGGAGCTCCTGATAAATTCAAGGTGATTAAGGAAAAGGTGGTTCAAGGCAAGTTGCTAATTTTCTCTGGAGGGCTTGAAACCCACCTTAGCTTAATGGTTCTGCCTAGTGTCTTGGCTGGAATTAGCTGCCTTGGTTTATACTCCTGCCCCAGAGTTTGCTCAGCTCCAGGACTTGCACAGGAACTGGAGTGCTTTGGTGTGAAGGATGGAACGCAGCTCTCCTGAAGGTCAGGGGATTGTTCCCACCTACTGGCAGGATACTCCCAGGCCTGATTCACTGCCACGGGTCTTCTTTTGAAGGCATCCACTCAAAGGCAGGCCAGGAGACTCTCTGTGGGCAGAGCAGGGTCGTGTTGTGGTATGAAGTTGGTCTCAAAACTTGCAATAACCTGCAGTAGCCCCAATACTTACAGAAGTACTTTCCATACATTTCCTACACGGCATATTCAGCCTAGGTGGATTTTTTTTCTGGCTGCAAAAAAGGCCACATTCCATTTGGCACTGAATCTGGCATCCCATCTCCCCACAAGGATTGTCCCCAAGACCTGTCATCTGCCGTTTTAGATGTTGAATGTTGTACAGATCAGAAACACTCTCATGATCAGTCTCAAAGATGGAAATTGCAAAGGCACCCGAATACGTTTGATGTGGGCTTCCTGAGCAGTAATAGATGTGGAATCTCACTTAAAAAGGTCTTTTAAGATTAAAATTTAACATTACTAACAGGAATAAAGTGTAACATTTTGTGTGAAAATGCTGCACAGGTGAGCACTTAGAACAGCACAGGAAGCCAGAATCCAACGTGTCATGTGCATTTTCTTTATCATTTCTCCATCTATAAATGCAGCATAAATTATCTACCTAATTTTCAGGTACACAACATTGTTTTAAGGTGTGTATGGGATTCTGCCCTTGTTCATTAGGCCATTAAATATCAGAGAATGAGCAGTTACCTCTCCTGAGCAGTGTGCAATAAACCAGCTCCTCTTTCCATCCTGCCAAGAGACCTGTGCAATCAGACCCCTGTGACACTGACACCCACAGTGCTCTGCAGGACTGCACAGCTCTACCTTGAAGTATCATTTCCTGGCATTAGAGAGTCCAGAATTAAACATGAAACATTCTGCTAATCCTTGTTAAGTTGACAAAGAAAGCTGCTACCCTGTACTTGATCAGCTCCTAAAGAAAACTGCTCCCCTCGGTAGGACATCAGACTGTGCTCGTGGCCAGACACAGAGACTCAGCACTGGAAAATTTCCCTGAGATTTGCAGACAGGCTGCATCTCAGGAGACTTCCTATTATTATTTTCTTTACTAATAAATCATTATGTTGTCTCCTTCACAGCACAGAGAGTTCAAATAAACCTGTCCCTGTGACAATCTGATTCTCTGAAGGAGTGTCCTGTTCGGTTGAGTCATGTGAGAGGAAAATACAAAGAGGGAGAAAGACAGATCAAAAAGGGGTAGCAGAAAGGGCCCTGGAGGCAGACTTAAGTTTGGTATTTAATATTTCAGGTAAAATATTCACTTAGCATCAATTATCTTGTTGGGCTCTTTTTTTATTTTTTTTTTCCAAATGAAATTGCTTTCTGAATCAGCCAGCTCTCTAATTACCAGATTGAATGATTGAAATTTTTAGGGCAATTAAATTCAAGCCTTTCTTTTTCAGTCCTTATGTTATTCCCCCCTTCTCTCCCTCCCCTCTCCAGTCTGGAGCCTTTCTATAATTTGGAGGCAGTTGCAGAAGCAGGCAGACCTTTAAAGCCAAGATGTATGTCTCCCTTAATTCCTCTGTGGATTTGTTTCACAGACTAAGCAGAGAGGGTTCTGGTCTCTCAGGACACGTGCATTACAAACACACAGCATTGTGTGGGTTTTATCCCAACGTGTCATGTCATTTAAAAACAGCTTGGAAGGATTCATTTAATATAGAAATTCTGTGAAAAGATAAAGATCAATGCAGAAAATACAGGCACTATTGGAAAATGCCTGCAGATCAAGCTACAAGACTAAGGAGCAAATTGATAATAACAATGATGATTGATGGTATACTAGATAAGAGAAAACAAAACTCCCAATAAAACAATACAAAAGTCTGTTAACAGAGCTGCTAGGACAAAACCATGAAATGGCTGGGTGAAAGGATAAGGATTCTTCCAAGAAAGGACACAAAATTCACAGGACGGAATCCCAGGCCAGTGGATTCAGTGACAAAGTTGCTGCTGATTTGTCTCTGTAGTTGGGATTAGGGCACTGATCCTGCAGAATGAGTAACCACATTCTCACATGAAGGTTTGTGAGCTGTTCTGTGGGTTTCAGTGAGACTATCCCTCCCTAGAAGTTAAGTGGATGCTTAACAGCTTTGATGAATCAGGATCTAACCCTGTGAACACAATACATTTTTATCACAATGAATCTTGGAAATTGTGTAGGATTTCCCTCAGAAACCTCACTTGGAGTTTTTCAGGTTTCCAGACCCAGCCTAGGACACAAACCTGGGGCTGCTCTCCAGCAGTCACTTGCAGGCAGAGGGACTGAGGGATTTATTTTCATGCTCTGCTACACTGGGGATTGGTATAATGTCACTAAGTCAGAACGATGAACACCAGGCTAACTTGCATCCATGGCAATTCCACTAAAGCCAGAAGAGCTGTATTATGCCTATTTATTACTTAATTATCCCGGTAGGTGTTTGAGGTGCCCCACAACAGCTAAAGCAGTCCTTGCCCTGAAGAGCACGCAGTCAGATCTAAGATTAGAGATGACAGCACTGCAAGGGGCTGGACCTGGAGAAAGAACAAGGTCCTTGTTCAACCAGAAACTTAAATGCACATCTGTCTCAAAGTTCAGTTAATTGGTTAAGCACTGCTGTGACTCAAGGCTGGGGTGACTGATGGAGAGAAGAATTTCAGATGCAGCTTCCCGAAAAACCTACTGTTTCTGCTGAATTGAATGTTCTGATGTCCCTGTATAGACACTCTGAGAGACACAGATAGGCCCTTCAGGAACCATGATTTCATGTCAGTGGAATTGTGCAATTTCATACTGGTTAAAGTTTTGGCCCATTGCAGTAATTGCAGTGGGATGGAATGTGTATTAATGTCCGTGAGCATTCCCTGGGAGACACAGCCCCTGTGGCTCCTACGCTGCCTGCTGTTTCCTCTCTCTCCCACTGCCATATTCATTTCCACACAGCTCCTTTTTCACGCTTTGAAGTCCATGACTATCCACCACTTTGCAGTACCTTGGGATATGGCCCCAGACTTCAGGCATGTTTATAGATTGAGGGAAAAGAGACCTGATCTGAGTCCCTTTATTGCCCACCTGCAGAAAGGTGCTTTTCCACCCTCCAGGTACAGATGCAGTCCTGCAGAGCCTCACACGTTTTGCTGGAGCTCTGAATGCCTGCACCAGGCTCTGGGGCTACTGAAGTGGCCAGGATTTATTATTGCTGGTTTCCCCAGCATTCTCTTAAGGAGTGTGTTTCCCTTCCTGCCTTTTCAGGATGCCATGTCCACTTAAAATCTTCCAGTGCATGCCCTGTATTCATTATTTAGCAGTACATGGGAAAACCCCTTCAGCTCGAGCTTGCTGTGAGTGCTGTACAATTGTATCCCAACTGCCTCCTCTACTTATCTGCTGCATTATTTCTGTGAAAGCAAAAGCTATGCATGGAACAGATGCTTGGAATGGTATTGGGATCCAATTACTGCACTTTTCCAACCTTACATCTATTGTCTAAACTTGGAGCAGGCATATTTTTATTCCTTGGTGACACTATATAAAGAGACAATTGGCATTGTGTTTGCTGGCTGACTGGTTGGCAGAGAAGGGGTGGAAGGAGCAGCAGCACCATGGTAGGTTTTATCCTTCCCCATGTCTGTTTATCTCTGTCTTTCTTTCTGACTCTAATGATTCAAACAGAGCAGGAACGATCACACAGCTTCCCATGAAATCTCACCTTAGCATCACCTCCAGAATGCAGATATACCCCACAGAGTGAGCTGGGAACTCCCAAGGACCCCTCTGCATGTATTTAACAAACAAGGAAGGCAGAGAACGTAGATGAATGTGCAGAAAGGAACAGCTTGTGCAGCTCTGTCCCACATTCACACTCCTGGCATGGCTGGTGTGAGACAGAGTTAAGGTCTGCTGTGGTATGATGGGGACTGAGGGAAAGGGATTGCTCTGGAACTCTGACTGTGTTGCTCTTGTCACTGTGGGGAGAAGCAGGAAGCACTGCAGGAATTTTTGTGTCTTGTCTCTGCCCTGCTCACTGTTGGCTTTTACCTCTGGGACTCCACCAGCCACCTCACTTGATGTGATTGCAAGGAGCAAAGAACTCCTGCCTAAGGAACCGTGGGCAGATTGGGCAGATCTTTTTCTCCTGCAAATTCAGAGGAATGACTACAACAATATTAAAAAAAAAATGAGCAGGTGATTCTGTCTTTGTTTATTTTGCTCCTTTTTGCAGGTCCTTTTCAGGCTGTCTAAAAGCAATGCTGCCCAGCGGCTCCCTGGGGCTATGGAATATTTGATTGTGGAGAACACCAGAGAGGGAGTTGTATATGAAAAGCTTTCTCCATGCTTAGCTCAAACTTGATCCTATTTAAGCAGGTGATGAATGTGATCCACGTGCTGTTCTGAGCAGGGCAAAACCACATTCAGTGGCATTTCTAAAATCCATGCACAAACCAGGTTCCAGTTTCAGGCAGTGCCAGCCCAGTGTCAGTGCTTTCACACTAAGCACGTCCCTCACCAGTGTTTCAGAAGGGACCAGTGCCTGGTGCTGATTATGCCTCTTCAGGTGTGGATTTACAGGTTTCCCTTCAATCAGCCTCAGTAAAGTCTAAGCCAGCCCTTTTGTGTGGTGGGGGACAAGTGCTGGATCTTAGCTTTTTTTCTCTTTTTTTTCCCCCAAGATTTCACTTATCAGTGAAATCCCTTTCTTCCTTACCTACTTAGTTCAATGACACACCAACACTCATTGATGTCTGAAGATATTCCAGGACATTCTGTGATGAAATGCTTAAGTTAGGAGACGTGAAAATATAGTGAGAGACTCGTCTGTCTCCTCGCTCCCAGCTCAACTGACGATGCTCTGTGGTGGTTCTTTTCATTGTGCCTTTTGTTTTGGGAAAATCTCTTCTGAGGTACCTTACTATACAGGGACACATGAAACAGATTTAAAATGGAAAGAAAAAAATAGCCTTAATGAAAGAAAGCTGAAGAATATCTTTACATAAGGAAGTGATCATTTTTTATTAATCAGAGGGAAATGTATATGTAATTATGCTAGATGAACTCTGTGGGGAGGTTTTTTTCTCTCTTTATGATGTCTTAAGGGATTTATAAATATTACAGAGGTTTTATAGCATCATAATATTTCAGATGTGCAGTAAAGCTACTTTCAAAGGATTAGTGCAGACAAAGCAGCATAGTAAAAAATAATTACAAGTCAGCCAGTGCTACTAGGCTCTGACATCCAGGGCTGATGACAGTGAGAGAGGCAGGGTTCAGGGAGATAATTTTTCTAACAAGAGCAGACCACACAAGTGCTGTGGGATGGAGTTCTGAGAACTGTCTACGGCTCTCCGTTTATTCCAGGGAATTTCAGACAAGTTGGGTCTGTGATGTCTCCCTGCACGCTCTGTGCTGATGGGAGAAGGAAGGGCAAAGGCACAAGGAAGGAGAGGGAAGCCTTTTTCCTATTCCCCAAACATCCCCGTGTTTGTTCAGTTCCAGTGACACCTCGTAGCATATTTCTGTATGCTGAGGGGAACTGCGTGCCCAAAAATAGCCTGCATTCTGATCAGACGTGCTCTGCAGGCTGGAATGTGCCACCTGGGCTGAGACAGGCACTGACCACAGCACAGCCACGCTGACTGACCCCACCGGCTGAAACCGGGCTGCCTGTGGCACTGCTGACGTGTTTGAGCGTGTGTGACAGCCCTGTGTGTGTCAGGGTGTCTGTGTGTCAGTGTGTGTGTGTGTCA
>VZDJ01000038.1:309318-388674 GCA_008694505.1 Cyanoderma ruficeps | reverse complement strand
GTGTGTGTGTCCGTGTGTCCGTGTGTGTGTCCATGTGTCCGTGTGTCCGTGTGTCCATCCATGTGTGTGACAGCCCCGTGCATGCAGACAGGGACTGCTCATCTGTTGACAGGAAGGAGATTTGCTGAGTTGGAAAAAGCAGCTGTTGTGTTTTGGCTCCTCTGTTGGATTTGGGGTCCTGGAGCTGGAGGAGTCTGTGGCTGGAGAGGCCGGGGAGAGGCCGGGGAGGTTATCAGCTGCTCTGGGATGAGTTTGAGGTGATAACACCTTCCCTCTGCATGCCTGCAGGAGCAGGAGGAGGCTGTGCCTGGGAAGGGTGTCTGTAGGGTGGAGGAGATCGCTTTAGTGTCCGGGAGTGTGAGGCAGGGAGGCTGCAGCCAAACAGAATTTTGTGTCTAGCAGGGATCAAAGGTGTGTCTGTGTGGGTGTGTGCAGGCTGGGACTGCACACAAAATGGAGTGAGGATGAGAAGGGAGGGGCCTGTTTGTGACTGCAGAGCAGGTAATAAGATCTTCTGTTTCTCAGTTCTGATAACGTGGTTTATTTGAATGATCTGAGGCTGCTGCCTGTTTGAAATGCAAATTGTGCCCTTAGAGCAGTTCGTGTTGCTTACTCCTCTAGACTGTTCCCTCAAAGGCATGCACTTGGGTTGGCCTTGTGCTGCTCACCTGCCATGGAAAGGACCTAAACCACCCTAAAAAAAGGTGGCTTGTCCATAGCTGGGATGTTTGGTACACATGTAGTGTAAATTATCTCAGCAGAGCAAACTTGCAAGACAAAAATCAGCAAATATCCTGTCCCATGCGTCGGCAATCCCTTGTCTAGGCCTGAGATGTAACTTCTGATTCAGAAGCTGTATTTGATGATAACAAAAATTCGAAGACAGGAAACATCAGCACCGAGATCCCAGAGTGGATGAAAAACAAGGAGAGAGTGTGATGGATGAAAAAGTAATGGTAACTGAGAGTTAACATCATACAGTGGATCACAGCAGGGGACAGAGTCTGAGCAAAATGATGGATGATTCTGTCTTTTCTGTAGTTGTAGATGTAGTTGCAGAGGAAGGAAGTACAAAATGTGAAACAGTAAAAACCTGGTAGTATCTTCTGTCTGCTTTGTCCTGGACTGAATAAACACTTAAAGGTACAAGACAACAGAATCAGGCTCTTAGCAGTGTCCACTGCTGATTCTCCTTGCAGGGCTCTCTCCTTGCTTATCCACTGAGGTTGTCCCTGGTAGAAAAATTAGAAGAAGACACAAAAAGTGGCTGAGTAGGGAAGTGTTTCTGCTTGTGTTTTTGACTTTGCTGCCAGGAACACCACACTGAATCATCGTTAATTATTAAGAGTATTTTCTGAGGGGCTTAGAGGATGGTGGACTACATATGGAAGTGACCTCCCCAAACCAAACCAAACCAAACCAAACCAAACCAAACCAAACCACACCAAACCAAACCAAAGCTGTGGCTTGTGGCAGAGTGTTGCCCATTTCTCCTGACTGCCTGTGGAGAAGTTCCTGCACTGAAGGAAATGCCAAGTTGGTTGCCTCCTGCTCTGCTGAAGGGTACAAGTGTGTCTCTGAGCGGCCACTGAGGGACCTTGATCACCCTGCAGCAACTTGCCTGCTTTTCCATATTTTTCTGGGTTGTCTGTAAAAGGCACTGAGGGGTGGAGATGATAAAGCTCTGCAATAATCCAGTGTCATGGATCTGCTCTAGCATCAGGTCTTTATGAATTTATCAGACCAAAGAATGCCTCACGTTCTGAAGTAAGAACAAGGCATTTTCATCTCTTTCCTCCTTTGTATGCAGAGATAGAAACTGATTCCCCACCCCCTTTTCTTCTAGGTCACCCTGAAATCAAATTTCCCTCTGATTCACTTGAGCATCCCCCCACACACCTTTGCAGCATATTAAAAATTCTTACCTCCAGAGAGGCAAAGGCTACACACACTCATTGCCTCTGCCTGCCTGTGTCCCTGCACGCCCCTGTTCTTTTGGGCTCCCTGACACTGCCAGAAAGGAGAAATATAAAGAACCTCAGTGAGAAAAACTCAGCTCAAAGAAAATGTCTGGTACAACAGAGTTTTCTTGGGACCAGATTTTGGTATGCCTCCATTCCTTCCTTTAAAGCCTTCTAAAACAAACCAATACCAACCAAACAAAACAACAACAATGACAAAAAAAAGACCCTTTAAAATCCAGGCTAATTGAAAGAGTGCTAACACTGGTAAGACAAATGAGTGATACCCAACAAGCCTGTGGTTTCTCCTCTAAAGTGAAGTGTTGTTTTCTTCACAATGGGATGATTAATATGCTCAGGCAGGAATATTAATAGGCTTGTTCAGTTGTTGCAACATTCTTCCCACTGCTGTGCTATTGAGGCCTCAGCATCCGAGCCCAGGGGACCCTCAGCTCTTCAGTTTCTCATCTGGCACGTTTTGTATGTCAGTCTCACAGCACATGTTGCAATGAGAGCTGCTCTATCTTTGCAAAGTGCAGCCTGGCACACTTTGGTTTCGAGAGTGGGGAAATCAAGGCAGGCAGAAGTGATGTGTCAGTCACCCACTTTCTCCTCTGTGGGTCACCTACTAAATCCTTGACATCTTAGAAGCCACATGTTTGCTCAGTTCTGTGATGTTCCTTTTAATATGCCATTCTTTCAGAGAGAGACTCTGGAGTCAGAATCCTGGTTGTGTTCATTAAAAAATTCTGGAGTGTTTGGAATTGTCAGACAGCAGCACGGAATTATTCTATCCTCAGAGTTATTTTTTTCTGTAACACAGACCTATTTCTGTTCTCTTGGAGCTGTCTTTTAATTCAAGTTACACACCAGAAAGACAATGAACTCTGTTCTGTTCCTTCTCCACCTACTTCTCTCTCAGCTTTCCTCCTCATAGCACCTCCCTGCCCACAGCTTGTGCAAAATTGGGGTGCAGTTCTTCCTGTGATTAGGAATTACTTGGCTTTTTAGGGCAGGTAAGCTGCATTCCCAGTACTGGGAACTGGTAATCAAAGATTCTCTTTGTTGGATCCTGCAAGACTTAGCTTGAGCCTGGTGATGGAAACCAACCCCAGCTGGCAGATGTTCATGGGCCCCTGTGAAATGTATTGATGGTCTCAGCCCCCTCCTATTTATGAGCAGGTCATAAATAGGATCCATATGCAGACCTCCAGCAGAAAAACTAAAAGTTGATTGAGCATCATGGGCACTGATCTCCTCTGTCATCCCTGGAGACAACAAACCAGAGAGTAACAGTGAACAAATACGTTAGGATGAATTTTTCTAGTACTTCTTCTAGGCTGAAAATATTTTATTTTTAAGGTCCCTCCCAACCCAAAACATTCTATGATCCTATGATACTGTAGTAATTGTTCCCTGTATAATCAGTTTTCCATATTCTTTGCCTTGAAAAGGAATTCATTAATGTACAGAAGCTTTTTGGGTGGTTTTTGACTTGCTGGTGTGTTTCTAATAGATATTGAGCTACAGTTTTTGCATTTATCTGATTCTTCCCTGCAGCTACAGCCCTTTCTTGAAGCCTTACAGCTCAGAGAACCCAATAAAGTGAGGAATAATGGAGGAATTGCCAGTGTTTGGCATTTAGAGGATCTGGACCCCACTGTCCGTGCTTGTGGTGATAGCTGAAAAAATGCAGATGGTTTGCAAGCACGGGGAATATTTATCAGGCTGCTGTGTTTGGCCACAGCAGGACAGACCATGAGGAGGGGAAAGCCTGTTTTGTGTCCAGAAGGAGCAGCTGCAGGAGCCCAGCAGAAGCAGCCCCAGTGCCCCAGCCGAGCCCCCAGGCCTGTGGTCAGTCCCCCACAGCTGGCAGGGCTCTCCCCTGGGTAACATCTGCTTCCCCTTCACCTCAGGGAACAAACACATGTAAATACATGGGATTGTTCTGAATATTTCCATTCGATCTGCAAGTGTTGAAAACCTCCTCCAGGCACCTCACGTTATGTGGAAGATTGCCCATTACTGCTCAAAATAACACTTATTTCATGTGTAGGAGGAGGAGGGAATCTGTTTATTCCAAAATCAATATTTCTACATTCATTAAACATTCCACTTATTAACTTATTTTTTCCATGCCTTTGGTGGCATTCTGTCCTTGTTTTTATCCTCACTACAAGTATATTTTTCACTTAATTTCCATTCCTATTTCCAGATTCTAGTTCTTTGAATTAGCTGATAGGAGCTTGACAGGTCTGGAGTGTGAGTGTGTGGGAGAGTATCTAACATTGCCCTAATCTCTCCCCTTCCATATTCAGGGCTCCAAACCAGGGTGGCTGAGTGCAGAAATCTGCCTGGCAAATTAAATTGATCAGACAATGTATGCTTCAAACAGAGTCAAGTGGGAATATTTCCTTGAGCTGCTTTGCTCCTCAGGATATTTGAAATCAGTATTGAATTTGAACTTTCACAGGCTTTTTTTATTTTGATGAAAGGAGACAGTGGAAGTTGCCTTCTGTTTCATGCAGAATAGCCCAAACTAAGTAAGACTAATTTTCTGTGACACGAGAACCAGGTGGGACTATGATAATGAAGTTTAAAAGTAAAAATGATAAAGAAAAAAGTAATCTGTCTGGAAGGGAACTCAAAAGGCGATGCAGCTCATTATCCTGCCCCAAGTAAGGATAACACTGTGGTTGAAACACTTCTGTAATCCTCTGGAATCACAGATTTTATTCTTTACTGCAGAACAGGAACTGTATTGTCTTAGGCAAGCTGGTTGGGCCCTTATTCAAAGATATTTAATGAAGCCTAGTTCTAACTGATTCTTAGTGAGCATTAGATTTTTAGATATCATTGTAGCTCTTTCCCCAATCTTGCCCTGTCTCAGCCTCCAGACTCAAGAATGGTGATAAAAGCAGTCCTGCCCTTTTATTTAAGATGACTATCTTGAATATTCAAATAACATGGTCTGCTAAGGTACTGCACTGCAGTGCCATAGGTTGGTGCAGGAATGGAG
This sequence comes from Cyanoderma ruficeps, assembly GCA_008694505.1. Taxonomy (NCBI): domain Eukaryota; kingdom Metazoa; phylum Chordata; class Aves; order Passeriformes; family Timaliidae; genus Cyanoderma; species Cyanoderma ruficeps. The sequence continues at coordinate 383,694 of VZDJ01000038.1, read as the reverse complement.
ACTCCAAGAGTAGAATGTGTTCCTGCTTGGGAAGGGTTAACCTCTTCTGTCAGTGCTGGTCCAGACTGAGCAGATTTTTAAATATTTCTGTGTGAGTAGGAAATGATATAACTTCCCTTTATAGTTCCTGAGCTGAGTCTTCGTACAGAGCCTTTTTTGGAGTCTGGCTGCCCGTCCCAGCATGGGAACTGGGAAGGAGGAGCCCTTGTAGGCACTACCTGAATTCTGGAATTTCTTGAGAACAGCAGGCTTGGAATTCTAGCTCGTATCTCCAAGGGATATCACCCCTGAGCTCTGCAGAGCCAGTGTGGAAGGGGAGTGTTCCCTGTGTGAAATGGTCTGGGATCCTTTGAGGGAGAGATGACCCTGCCCAAGCAGCAGGCAGCTCCTGGGGGAGCCAGCAGTGCCCCAGGCAGAATGCTGAGTCACACTTTGGGTCCCTCACCTTTTGGAAGGCAGTGCAGTGACAAACTGTCCTGGTTTTTCTGAGCTGTCAGGTCCCAGGACACATCAGGGAGTGGCAAAAGGCCTCAATCTCTTAACAAAGCAGCAACTTTTATCGCTTGTATAAATATATATATGTATATATATTTTCAATCCCATACATACATCTAAATCTATCTGTCTATAAGATTGAATTTTAAAACCTTGTAATAACAACGCACAATCCTCTTGTATTACTTGACTGTGTAGTTTTTTTACCTTCTGTTGAAGATGTAATTTGTTTTTACGGCTGCTTAACAGACAAAGGAATATGTATCTGATCTTCTTATTTGTATTGCAGGCTCCCAAAAAGGCAAAGAAGAAGATAGAAGGCGGTTCCAATGTTTTCTCTATGTTTGAACAAACCCAGATCCAGGAGTTCAAAGAGGTTGGTCACTGCTCTGCTGTTCTCTATAGTCTCCTGTTATTGCTAATGAATAACATAGGTTTTGTTTGTAATCCTTATTCAATTCTCCATCTGCTTTAATAGAACACACAGTTGTTTTCTGAATCATCCCTGTGGTTTTGGCTGGTAGATCGTTTTCCTTGTGTGTTTGTTTGTTCTTTCTTTCTTTCATTCTTTCTTTCTTTCTTTCCTTACTTCCCTCACTCACTCTGCTGTTTCAAGCTCTAGACTTATTTGAAAAGCACCCAAGCCCCCACCCCCCCAAAAAAAGGAAAAGCGTCCTCTCATCCACTTCAGCCCTGATTCAGGAAAACACTTGAGCACGTTTAAAGTTAAGTGGTATTTTAAATAAGAATAGTCTTATGTGCTCAAGTATTGTCCTGGATTGAGATGCCAGGCTGAGCCAGGGCTTTCATTCGTGCTCTGTTCCACAACAGCAACAGAAAATATTTCTCTGTGCCCTTCTAAGGCTGCCCACAAGCTAGAAATGCAAATGCCAAGGAGCCCTCAGCCGACTTCCTCCACAAGTGCCCATAAAACAAGACAACATATAAAGATGAACTAAGCATCCTTCAGCTCCCAAGGGATTTGCTGTTCCATGTACTGGAGGTTCTTGGCCCAGTTACCTGTGAAGAGGTAAAATTGATGGGGTGGCCTAAAAGCTGGAGCATATAAAAGACAGATAATCTGTTTGATGAGTTTGTGCTCTTTTTCTGTGTGGACAATCCAGAGGGTCCTCGAAACCATCACATTCTGCACTGGTTTGTCATTTTAAATTACTGATTTTTCCCCCATTTTTTCTAACTCATATCTCCAAAGTAATTTCCAGTTTGATGAATGTCTGGTGTTCCTTTTTATGCTTTCACATGGATTTCAAGTTTACTTTTCTTGAGGATTCCCACCAGGAAAGCTCAGTGATGGACGAGAGTAAAACCCAAGGCAAGGCCTGGGAATATGACCCAGCTAAATTAATTGGAACCACTAATGATTTCCCCACAGTCAATGGGAACGTTTGACTCTTTTCTCCCACTTCTTCCCCATATCCTAGGAACCTCCATTTTATTTTCTCCAAAAATTACTGTTTGAAGATGGACCAGCAAAAAGAACTGAACAGAATGCCATTATTTGATCTTCTCTAAATATGATAATTCCACCAGCATTTCTAGGGGGATGGTGGCAGAATAATGGCAAAAGCACGAGGCAGTGGAGTGGTCAAGTGAAACCCAAAACCATGTTGTGTCTAAGAACTGCACATTTGGGACACATACTTCTGAAAAGCTGGTTTGGATTAGAACATTTTTATCTAGAGATTTCAACCAGCTCATCGGCAAATGTTTCAGCATCGCTGTTCTGTTATTTAAAATTCATCCATTACAGTGCCTGATGCTCTTCCTGTCTCCTGTGAGCTGCTTAGGTTCAGCTTTGCTCTTCATATTCTCTTTCTCTTTTGCTTTCAAATTGTGGGGAATCACCATTTAAAGCAAGGGTAAAACATCTCTTTAGAGTTGGGCTTAATTTTTTGTTAGGGGATGGTTTGGAAGGTAAATGTAAGATTATGAACATAATGCTGAAAGGAGCCTCAATGGCAAACTGGGCTGTGAGCAGTGAGGCTTTGCAAGAAACTGGAGGAGAAAATACCTGAAGATATGCGGAAATAACTTGTTCATGGGAAGAAGTGCATCCTGTAGGACTTAAAAACTCTGCAAATTACTTCAGTCTCAGGGAAACACTGAAGAAAGAATAATTCCTGGTCATTGCAAAGATACTCTCCCATCCTGATGTGCCTGTCACACAGATAACCAGCTTCAGAGTCATGCCAGGATCAGCTAATATTCCCCATAGCGTGACCAGGGGAATTTCAGGTCATTGAAATCTTTCCAAATCAATGGCACATTGTAAGTGTGATGGCAGCCAAGAGATGGACACACAAATGGGTAAACAGATAGATGAGCAGTTAGCTGGCTTGGTAAACAATGCTTAGAGCACGTGAAGTCTATGTTGGATGAAAATAAAAAAAAAAACCCTGTTTTTTTCTATTGGAAGTTAAATTCTGCCCGACGAGAGTATTTAAGGTCAGCACATCAGTGTCAGTCAGAGCACAAAGCTCAGTCTCAATGATGCAGATTCCCTCAAAGGGGGAAAAAAGTTTCAATAAATAATCTTATGGAACCTACATTTCTCTGTACTTCTGGAAGTTCAGCTATCTCTGTGTGATGGATCATCCTAAGGCCCAGGAGGAATCGACTTCAGGTTGATAGCACAGAGATATCCACAGAAATGAAATGTTTTACAGAAGGATTTCAGCCTCATTCAAAGAATGGGGTATGGGGAAGGTATAAACACAGAGCAACCTCTGGCTAAATCTGTCCTGACTAAAGCCTCCCTAATTCAAACTTTTATGGGTTAAGGGCTGAATGGCTGGAGCTGCCAGCATTGGCTTCAGCCCAATGCACGCTGCACTGAGCATTAATTTAGTAAGAAGAACTTTGGCTGGGTTTAATTAAGCCCCTTGCCAAGATACAGTAATGTGTTGAAAGTGAGGAAAGTGCAGTGATGTGGAGGAATCAAAGGAAGTTGAATATTCCTTTTTCCAGCATGAATATCATCCTCCCATGGACTGATGTGTGTGACTGGAGCACTGTCCTGTGCAATGGAAATGGCAATACCTGTTCCTTTTCCTTCCCACAGGCGTTTACCATCATGGATCAGAACAGAGATGGCTTTATTGACAAAGCAGACTTGAGAGACACATTTGCTGCACTAGGTAAACTAATAATTCAATACTTGAGAGATATGCTGTCTCAATTTCAAGCACAGAAGAAAGGCTGGTATTAAAATGACAGTGGGGGAAGAAATGAGATACACAGGGGGCAAAAGGAAACCTGTTCAGTTTGACCTTCCTCCCTGTGGTGGTTGGGATCTCACTACAGAGCTCCAGCTGGAAATTCTTGGGAGCAGGGAGTGGGATGAAGATCTGATCCCTGCCCTGCAACTATTTCAGAAGAAGCCTGCCCAAGCAGGGGTCCATGCCAGGCATTTCTGATTTCCCTCTGAATCCAGGCTTCCCAGGCTGCACCTTTTTCATCTGGGAGCCATGGAATATCCACTGATTAGCACTGCAGTCATGGACTAGCTGCCCCTCTGCCCACACAAACCTGGGAGGGCTTCATGAGAAGTTCTGTGCTGCTGTGAGTTTGTGTGGGGTGAAATGTGCATGTCATGAGATTAGGTATTGTCCATTCCATGGCTATCACAACCTTGATAATATCTGGCAGATCAGAGCAAATCTTCCCAAGGAAAGAAAAAATTCAGACTCTCATGATCCCAAACCTGGAGTTGTATCCTTGCTGCAGTATTTGAGGCTTGAACAGTGATGTAGGCATTTGGGCTTTTGCCATCTGGAGCTTATTAAAAAGAGCTTGATAAGAATCTTTAGTGCTCCCTGGGGTGGAATCAGACGCCAGGAGAGTCAGTGCAGGGAGCAGAAGCTCCTGAACTCTTTATTGTGACAATGAGGTTTGCAAACTTTGGCCTGTAGCTACTGTTACCCTGAAATATTTATTTCTTAAGGCCAAGTTCTGCTATCTTTCCTGTTCAGTGAAGCCTTTCAGTGCCTATAAAGTACATTCACAGCAAATTACCACTCAGTTTGAGGAGGGTTGACAGGGTCTAAATTCTCATCAATAGGGCTGCACAAGGATGGGGAAGGGATACCACTACTCAGCTCATCCATCTGCCCTCTACTCAGAGAGGTGGCTCAATATACAGGAGGGCAAAGACTGAGACCTTGGATTCACTTCAGTCACTTTGATCTCTGTTGTATTAATATCATTGGGGCCCATATTTCACCTGAGGTAAAAAAAAAAGCCCCAACCCAAAAAGCAGTTTATTTGGAAGTGCCCTTTCTCTCGTCCACTCCTGGCCATGTCTGTGTTATTTATCCTTCTTGCTCCTTCAGTCACCCTTTGATCTCAGAGCCAGCTCTGCCAATTTCTTTTCCACTGGGGTATTCGGGAGTTGTGTTCTACCATGTTATTAGCAAAGTTGCACAGAGCCCTGAGCTCCCCAGTGGGAGGAGATGAATGGGAATCGTTTTTTGAAACACAATTTGTGATTTATTATGAAAAATGATCTCTGCTGCAGGTCGTCTGAATGTCAAGAATGAAGAGCTTGAAGACATGGTGAAGGAAGCGCCAGGTCCTATTAACTTCACTGTCTTCCTCACTATGTTTGGGGAAAAGCTGAAAGGTAAGCACCTCTGGGGGATTGGAGAGGTATCTGTCAAAGATCCTCGGCACTGAAATATCTCAGCACCTTGCAAATTATAATAATGTCTCCACAGAACAATGCTTAGAGGCAAGGAGGGATCTCCAGTTTTGCAGACACAGGGGAAGAATGAAAGGCTAAGGGACGATGCAGAGGACAATTCAAAGGTGTGATTTAACTTACACAAGCTAACATGAAAGTGGTGTTGGGATCCAGAAAGTGACGAAACCTCAGCAGCCTGGAGCACGGTGCAGGGGAGTTATTCACCCTCAGAAGGCTCCTGGGCTGAACTCGTGCTCGTGCTCCAGTCACAGCACTCCCAGTGTTAGCTGGTTTGAAGAATTCCTAAAAAACCCACCCTTTTTGCACTCCTTTGCCACATTAAGCAAACATGGGCTTCCCCTCATTTTCTGTATTCATTGTAACTCTGTGGCCCAGCCTCAGTGTCACTTGAGGCCAACAGTGATTTTGCCATTAGGTGAAGATTTCACTGAATAACCCTTAATGGAGGGGATAAATTAGAATAATTAAATTTCAGTGGATTTACAATGATAAGGGAGAGGGTTTTTACTCATTGCCACAGAATATATAGGGAACATCATGGGAAGTTCAGGAAATGTGGGTAGTAAATTTGCTGTGTGAGCTGGTAATTTAGTCATGTCTCTTCTCCAGTTAATGGCTGGAAAATGCAAGAGAGGGGGTGTGAGGCCAAGATTGAACTCCAGTCATCTTCCTACAGGCATAAGAGAAAGGTGAAAGCCTTCAAGGCAGGGCTGGCCTTAGCCAAGCACATTCCAGAAGTTTGTTAAAATAACTAATGAATAGAAAAATGGAAAAATCTGATCCTATCTTCTCAGAAACATTTATTGTTTTGTTGCTGGACTTGGGCTGAACACAATTCCAGCGAAGGGTTTTCTATGCTTGGAATAGAAAACACAGAGGTCTGAAAGAAAGAATTCGTGTAGCCGGTTCTGGAAGAAAGACGCTCTTGCTAAAGAGGGCAGGAAGTCTGGGAAGCATGAGAGGTGATGGAGAAGGCTGAACTGAGGAGGGGATTTTATTCCCCAGACATCAACCTGTCTGTGGTACCTCCACCAGGACATTCCAGGTGCCTTCTGGCAGTGCAGGGAGTGCCCTCCTCCATACTCTTCCTCCTGGGTTACATGAATGTTTGTTGTGAGGTGCCCTGCTGCCCTTTCCATTTGTGAGCATGGAATTGAGCCCTTCCTCCTCTCCCCTCTTCCTCCTCTCCCCTCTTCCCCCTTGCCCTGTGCAGTTGCTGGAGCTGGCAAAGCCTCTGGGCCTGTCAATCCTGTGGCCTAAAAGCAGAGCCAGCACAGGAAGGTGAATGGCAAAGCAGAACCCTCTTGTCTGCAGGTTTCCTGTTGGCTACTAGCAAAGGAGGAGGGTTTTTTTAATTTCCATTTGGTGAAGGGAAAATCACAGCTGTGCTTGTCATGCCCTTCTGGTTGGGTTTGTCATGCAAAGGAAGCAGAGCCAAAAGACTGCACATTCCCAATCAAAACTAATTGGGATGAAGAGCCTTTGTAGTGCAATTAGAAAGGGAGAAAGGGCTAGAGGAAGTGGATATGGCAATTTTGCAACACTCTTTATTAGCTAAGTACCACTCAGAGAATTTGGTGAAAGGTGCTTTCTAAGTAAAATTTGTTGTGCTATAATTGATTTCTGTCATAAAGGGGAAGCTGGGATTTTCAGGATGAGCTTTAGCTTTGTATGTCGAGATTATGATGCCAGATGAACAGCTAACAAAACTCGGTTTATGTTAATGCCAACCACATGGAGCTGCTTCTACAGGGAGTCAGAATAATACAATTTGTACAGAAAACAGAGATGCAGCACATCAAAGAAACCACTTTATTTACCAGCTAATCAATAAAGAATGCCTGCTGCATTGCTTCTCTTCAAAGCCAAAGTCCAAGGATATGACAGAGTAGAAAATGTAAAACACAGAAAGGGAAAAAAAAAATCCCCCCCACAGCGGTGACTACTTAAAATGCAGCCCTCTCCCTGGAGCTGGGGGATGTTTCTCTTCATGGGACAATCAAAACACTCATTAAACACCCATGCTCTTTGTATTGATCACAGATTCATTGCAGTTTGAATACCCTGCCTACAGCCTGGCAAAAATAATATACATGGCCATTGTGTGGCAAGGGGGAGGCCATACAGCCCGAGGTTTGTTCACTATTATATCCTCTAGGATCCTGCTAATCCTTGTGAAATCTTTCAAACAAAGCAAACTGTGAAGGCATCAGGAGAGTCTGTAGAGCAGGGAACCTTGGCTGGGTCCTGTTCTGGTTCTACCTCTGCCAAACTTCGAAACAAACTTTGAATCTGCAACCCTTTGTGTTGTATCCTTTTTTAATCACTCCTTCAGCATACCAAATAGCTTCACTTTGCCCATGGAATCAGTTCATCTGCTCGTAAATTCGGTTTCCTACAGTTACAAAGATTTGTATTGTGGATACTACGGTAATATTTTGAAATATTGGGGAATAGTCAGAAACAGAGTACGCAGTCTATCCTTTGGTGTGGGTTGAAAATGAGTGTACTCAGAATCTGCAGAATTACAGAATAGTCAGAAGCCCCAGCCAAGATTAAGGCACTGTGAAAATGAGTCCCTGACACAAATGTTTTCCAGTCTAAAGACATGGGATAGATAATGGCAGGAAGAAACGCAAGACCATTACAATCATTTTACTGCTGGGAACAGAGGGACAGGGATATTAAAGCCATACCAAAAATCTGTGGCCCAGTTAAGAGCAGAAGCAAAATCTTGTAGCCAAAGTCTAGTTCTCTAAACCATCCTGTTTCTGTAAGTAATGCTTAATGAAGAGACACTTAAGGGGAAAGGCACAATGGGATGTAACTGCAGATCCCCATCTCACATTGATCATCCTGTTTCCATTGCATTCCTATGGCATTTGGATTTTATGATGAGCTCCATTTCCTTTAGTGAGGGAAATAACCTCTTCTCTATATGGCCAAGAAAAAGTAACATCAAAAAGTGTTTTTACAAGGGACGTACAGTGCAAGATTAAAGGAAGCCAGTGAGGGAAACAGTTTGTTATATTTTCATTTCTGAAAGCCACTAATCCTCTGGGTACTGATATTGGAGACCAGTTCCTGGAAGTTTTCTCTCCTGCAGACATAGAATAGATATGAGTTATTATTTTTAAGCTTCTGAGCATTGAACTATTCACCTCTATTGTTTATCTGACATGACAAATGCTGCCGACTTAAGGAACCTTTGTCTCCAAACCCACAACTGCAGAATTCTCCATTTTGCACTGTTTTCAAGCGAATGTGATTACTTAGCAAGTATTCTGCAGCCAGAGAAATACGTCTAGGCTTCTAAATTATATTTCATTAATTTTAGGCACGGACCCAGAAGAAACCATTCTGAATGCTTTTAAGATTTTCGACCCAGAAGGAAAAGGCCGCATAAAGGCAGACTAGTAAGTTTATTTCCAATCCTTTAGAAGAATAACAACAATAGCAATAATTGCACAGTTTTAAAGAACTGCTTAAAAGCTGTATTTTTCACAGTATTTTAAGAGGCAGAAAAACTTTTAGCTTTGTAAACCAGAGTTAAAAGTCTGGACTCTTGTATGAATGTATTTGTGTACCAAAAAGAGATGTTACTGTCTTCAGACACTGCAAGAGCCAACGGAAATATAATCACGTGTAGGCCATTAGATAGCCTCTTTTTGAAGGTCTGGATATAAATCGACACATGACGCTTTGTAAATTAACTCCATATGTAAAATTAAAATGAATGTCTGGTGCCTAACTCTCAGTGCTTGACTAAAATGGGAAAGCTACTCCCCTCTTCAAAAAAGTGATCAATTTAATTAACTCTGAGGCATGGTTTTAGTGCAGGACATTTTCCTTTTTATGTGTTTATCATTTGAGCCTTCTGCTTCTAGAAATAATTTGCTGTAAAATTCCACTAGATATGGTGAGAGCCAAACCAAATAATACTATTAATAATCTGGCAATTATTGTCAATATGGCTATTTTTAAATAAGGAGGCAGAACCTAATTTGTATTCATATCCTGTTGCAACAACAAAGCAATGTAAAAGGACTTTAAGAGGTATTTGCACAAATCCAAACCCTCCTTGCACTGCCAGAATGGTGCAAGCAGGACTTTCAGGTGAGTGAGGTAAATGATATCAAACCAGGGCAGGGGATGAGGAGGTTGGACCTATTGCTCCAGAGAAGTGTTTTATTGTTTTATGTACCTAGATTTGTGCATATGTTTAAATTTGTTCATATGCTGAAATTTGACAGTGAATTTGGGGTCTGTACTTCTACTGCAGCAGCCATTTCAGGTAGATTTTATAAAGCATGATATGTATAGGAAATCTATCTGGGAACCGTGAGTTACAAAACTGTACTTGCATCAATTATTTCTGTTTATGTTGTGATAGCCCCTGACCAGAACCCCGTGGAGATTTCCATGACATTATCTGCAATTATTGATGAAAGTTAGTTGAAAATGCAAAATTCATGTACAATATTTTTCTTCCTTTACCAAGGTGGTTTTCTATGGCAGTACCCCAGTGGGTCTGAGAACTTTTGCAATATGCAAAGTAAGAGAGACAGTCCTTTGAGTAAGAACTTCCAAATTAATTAAAACACAAGTGGATGCAGCAATCAATCAGAAGGAACAGAGGGTTAAGAGTTGTCCTGATGGTTTTGAATTTAACATCACCCAAACAGCTTGGGAAGAAGAGTCAGGGGATCATATCAGAAGTGACTCAAACAACAGAATTAATGTAGTCTGTTGCCAAATAGGGCAGATCACACAGTAGTGAAATCACAGCCATGAAATCCGAACTTCTGATACTCCAGAACCCATGAAATGTTATATTTCCCACCACTATCTGTAACAAAATCCTGCATACAAAATCTGCAGCTTGCCACCCTGTGTCCAGCTCTACATTCCTTGGATGTTGGAAGCCAGTTGGAGTTTGGGGCAAATTAGGAATGCAGTATCACACTCCAAAACGAAGATGAGAGAGAAATATTTTATTTTTCCTTGATGGAAAAGGTCAACCTTGTCCCCACCCCCACTGCACTGCTAACATTAGACAATTGTTTTAGTTCATCACCACAACAGAGCATAATGTTTACTTATTAGACCCGAGGGTAATGTTGATCATTACAGAACAAACCATTAAATCAATTCCGTGGATGTCTTTGAGGTTTAACTTCTATTCATATGCTTCCAAAATGTAGACATTTGAAGTTTTGAAATAATTTTTCTGTTGGCTCATGCAGCCATTTCAATGCGACAGTTAATGCTAATAAATAATATTTCTCCGTATTAAAAAGTCCTGGAATGTTTCTCTCCAAAACCAGCCACGCTGACCTTTTAATCAGAAATTCTTTTTTATGTTCATGGAGTTAACATCCTTCTGGGGATTTTTATGTCTCTTCCCTCTGCGTGTTTTCACCTCTAGTCTGGAAATGACTCACTTAGTCCATGTGATGATAGCTGGGATGGAGCCTTCTAACCTTTCCAGAAGCTCCAGGAGTTTATAACTTACTTCCAAATTCAATGACAGACTTTGTTTGTCTGCATGGTTATACCACACATAAAACCCTTCCCACAGCACGATGGCAAAAAAGAGAAAATGCTCTCGGTCCCATTCTCAGCTGGTGTGAACTGGGGCAGTGTTTGGAAAGGTTGGATGATTCAGCCCCAAATGCCATTCGTGGGGCAGAGTGAGTCAGGCCAACACCAACTGTGCCTAATGCTGAGGCCAATGAAACTTCTCAGATTTGGGCCAGATAAAAATGGAACCAGGGGATGGAAAAGGTCCTGGGCATGCTGGACTTTGGAGGAGTTTGGCTGAGCTAGAGATGATTCTCCCTGGAGCTGTAGAGCTCTGCTCCTTCCCACTCACCTGTTTTCCTCCAAGAGAGCCCTGTAGAAAGGGCAAACCCAAAGGAAAACCAAAAACGTCCCAGAGATTTCACAGATAATTTTTAAAAAGGCTTTTAAAATATCAGAATGCAACAAGGTATTTGTAACTGTAGAAGGAATTGATGTGAGCCAGGACAAGGGATAACATTTAGACTCCTAAGTCAAGGCAAATGGGCTTTTATAGGTTTGTTTGTTTGCTTGTTTGTTTTGGTTTGGGTTTTTTTGGCCTAGAAGACTTGGGGTTTGGTTTGGTTTTGGGGGTGTTTTTTGAGAAGAAAATAAGCTTTCTAAAGAAAACAAGATACAAAAAGAAAATAGTGCATAATTTCTGGCGTTGGAAATTGTGAGTGTTTGTTTCCCTATAAAATAAATAATGGAAAATGTGCATAGACCCTTTAGTCAGTCCTTCTTCCTTATGAGTGTGCCAGAGCCTACTGGGCTGTGCATCAGAAGATTATAATTAGATATTTGATCTTTTCTTTTCCCCTAAATACTTTAAGCATGTGAATAGAAGACACACATTGCCCAGATCTCTTTTTAATTCGGGCTTGTTTGCAATGAAGTTTATTTGTGACTTCTGACAAAACTGCTGTAAGTGCTTCCTTCTATTCACCAAGCTCCTTCCTGGATCACACTTCCTATTTACATTTGCTAATGCTGTTTGTCCAGGGCATATATATCCAATAATCAATTTATGCTGAGGGGAATGGTCTCTCTACTCTTGCACCCACTGATCATCTGAGAATTCACCTTCGAAAATGCAATCACATCCCAAATGGCCAGAGGAACAGAACAGAACCAGAAACTCAAGACAAAGAAATGAAGAAACTTAGCTAACTACAGAGAATGGTGAAGTAATGCAGGAAAAATATATCCAACAGCTTAAGCTCTGTCTGTGACTTCAGAGTGTTTCCCAAAGCTTGCACAGATATTTTCACACTTGTCCTTTTGGGAAAGATCCTTATTCATTGTCCAGAAACCTCTGTTTTCAATTTTCCCTTTTTGGGCTTCCAAATGTGCACTTGATGTCAACAAGAGCTGCACAAGTGTAGCTACAAGTGCATCCCCTGCTACAAACTGGGCTGTGTAGCCTTTTCCTGGAAAAAAAATCACATTTGTCAGAGCTTTGAGTGCCATTGCAGCTTCTGTGTGGGACTTTTCTCATGTGCAGTGTACAGGAGCAGAAAGGGAAGATTTGCTCTTTTGCCTGAACATTTGCACCCACGGTAGGTGAATTTGGCTCCCCTGGAAGTGCTCCTGTTCAGGCATGATTTCTATTATAAATGGTTTTAAATATTCCCTTTTAAAAGCAGAAAGGGCTTCTTCCAGAGCTGATGCTCTCACTTCCCCACCACAAATTCTTGAATAAAGCAGCCTTTTTTCAAATCTACAAACCAAACCAGATTTCTGTATTTGCCTCAGCTTCTGGTTTTGTACAGCAGACTGCTCACCTGTTATCACACCTCTACAGTTTGTTTTACTGCTCCAGAACTGTGTCTGATAATGTACAAATACATTTGGTAGTGACAAAAGGAGACAACTCTGCCTCTTCAGCGTGAATGAAAACCGTGAGATTAATATAGGAATTTTTCTACAGGAAGGGGAAATTATTGGTGTTGTTGAAGGGATGTTTATGTGAATTTAAGTGAGTTTATACTGGTGGATGTCCCAGCATGTGATGCCTGTGCTGCCCTCAGCACATGAGTAACTTGGGGAGGTATAAAGACATCTCATCTACAGGGGTTAGGCTAGAAACAGAAATAATTCTTCATGGCTTTTCTGTTCACCTCTAAACTTAGGTCAAAAAAAAAATAATAAAAAAATACATGCTCAACTGCCTTCCCACAATGAGTTTAAAACAGAGGGTAAATCAGCTGAGAGCCTGCCCCCAAAATATTCCCTTTGATGTAATTGCACGGGATGCAGATTGTGTGTGGGATAAGCTCCGTGTTCCAGCGCTGTGGCTCCAGATCAGGACAGTGCACCGTGAAATGCAGCAGGGCTCAGGCAGCCCCACTGCCTCCTCTGGGAATGGCTGCATGCAAATAAAGGATTCTCGGGTGAGGGCTCACAACAGCGGCTGGAGCTCTCTTTCAAGTCCTCCTTCTCATTTCATGCTCTGTTCCTTTCATCCTCAGATTTTACAGAAAAATATTCTCTCTTTTGGCTTTGTTAAGTGATCCAAACTTTAAGCAGCAAGTGAGGAAACCTACCATTTTAGGTTAAGATAAGCATACGAAATTGCTGTATTTCAGTTACAGTAATAACCTTAAACAATTTTAAACCTCTATAAAATGTCACAAAAGAGAAATAAGTTGGCAGAGCGAGGCATTGACACTGATGGGTGCCCACAGAAAATCTCTTACAATATCATGTAAGGATTAACAGCTCTAATTTATGCGGTCACACAGATTTTCTTTCATGCAACTTCAGGAGGGATCTTGCCATCTGAATTGTCATGTGCCATTATCACCCTTTAATCAGGTTATTTCGTTTTATTTGAACAGCATCAAAGAAATGCTTATGACACAGGCAGACCGGTTCAGTCAAGAAGAGGTAAGGAACTTTATTCACAACAGGAATCCAGCTCCAGCTCCTGTTCAGCACTAAGTCCTTGCCCCTCGTTAAATGCGTGAATTTAGCTGAAATCCAGACTGAGAGGAGGTTGGTGCCAGCTCTGGCAATTAGAAACAATTCAAAGCATCTCTTCTGAAGAGCTCCATGGCTAAATCAAAGTCAAATAGATTCTTTGGACTCCCATCCAAGTGCAAGTGTGGCCTATCTCGTGCTGTTCTTCCCCATGGGCAGCTGGGCAATTGATTTACTGGAATCCAACTGGATTTGGGTGGGGACTGTGTTCTGGTTTCCATTTCTGTGAGTTATTTGGTTTGAAATCTGAAATGAGGTACTGACTTGGTGGTTTGTGTGAGACTGAGAATGGATTCTGCTGTTTGGGAGGAATTTAGGGGGACTTCATTTTCATAAGAGGAGATGGGGTGGAGTTGGTCTGTGGACAGAACAGACTGGACAGTCTGTTCCAGTCAGAACAGAGACTGGACTGTACATTTATCAACCAGGGCTTCCCTGGGTTTCAGGGAGAGCTCTTTTCAACAGGGAACTTGTGGGATTCTAGCAGGACTTTATTAACCAGTCATGTTCCAACTCCAGTTTCATTTTACGGAGCCCAAGGAAAACTTTTCCATGGTGGTTAAAGGACCAGGGCACCAGGGAGCTGAGCTGGGTTGAAAATGAAAATCTGTCCGTGCTGCTGTCCCACAGTCTGTGACACTTATCTCTGTCTGCTTGGCAGATCAACCAGATGTTTGCTGCTTTCCCTCCAGATGTCTCTGGGAACCTCGACTACAAGAACCTCTGCTACGTTATCACCCATGGGGAGGAGAAAGACTGAGAGCAGAGAGAGGAGCTTCTCCTGTGGGGCTGCACTGAGTTATTTCATGATGCTCTTGTGTACAAGACAAAGGGCTGAGCATCCAGGATGTGAAGCCATGTGGTCATCAAAAGTGAACCAATAAAATAATTGAAAATAGATTAAAGTTATTTAATGCTCCTGTTTTTATAAAATATCAATATACCAGTTTTGTGAGGGTTTTTTTCCTATCTTTTTTTTTTCCCTGTCAGTGGTTTGAAATGGAATTTTCTTGATGAACTGCTGTTTTTATGATTTATTGACAAACCTAATGTTCACCAGATGGTCCATTGGGCACTGCAGTCTTACTTAACCTCTTGTCTTTTATAAATAAGCTCCATGTATTAATTGAGAATCCCTCTAACTTATTGCACCAGGAAGAGTGTCTGGCAAATAGAATTATGTTCCATTCCACAGCCCCTAGCAATGGAAGTGTAAATAAAACAATCTTAAGCTCTTGTGAATATGCAATATGCCCTCTCCATCTCAGTGATGTGGCCAGTTCCTGAAACCGCTTGACTCATTTGCTTTGGTGCAAAGGAGCAGAAACAGTGGAATATTGGCTGTTTCTCTCACAGTAAAATTTACCTAGGTGCACTTAGAATCCAGGAATAATTAATTTCCTCCCTCAGAGACATCTTTATTATGTGGAGGAGGTTGTCCATGACATAACAGTAACACTTGGTCTGTCACCCTTGGCCATCATCCTCGGGTTACAGGTGAGACATGCACAGAAAGGATGTGTTTGGCCAAAGATCATCAAATCTAGGGACAAAGAGGACAATTTGGGAACTGTAGCCCATGAAAGCAGATTACCTCTCACTTTTCTAATCCAAGAGCAAGCTGTTTTTTAAATGGGCTACAGTTTCTTGTATTTAGATTTCTAGGAACGGGACATATTCTGCCTGTGTGGAATATTGCATGAACACTTCCTGCGTGGGAGGCAGGAGGATGCTGCAGCCAAAGGAAAACAAGCTTCTGCTGTTTTAACAGCTCATGAAAATGCTTTCCTTGTGCATCAGTGCTGCTGGAGCCACAGTCCCACAGACATTGAGAGGAAGCAACAAGCCACTTATTTTCTGTTTCCATCTCCTTAGGCTTTGTAGGAAAAGAACTTTAGGGCAACGTGTGGAATTCTGCCCTCCTCAAGAGGGGCAGAAACTCCATGAGAAAGCTCTAACATATGCATGACTCAGGGATGTGACATTCACCCCCCACCTGCATTTTCTGTTGTTCCAGCAAAATCCTGCACTCTGTGCACTTCAATAACAGAGAACAACTGGAGTGAGAAGGCTCTTAGCACACAGAAAATTCATAAAATAAAATAAAACAAACCTCCCCCTTGCCCCTGCATGCAGAAGCTGTGTGAATGCTCCTGCACCAGCACTGTTTTTCCAATATAACAAGTTGATTCCCAATTGTTTCTAGTAGGAATTATCTCTTTTAAAAAAATATCAGTGGACACAGCTGGGGCAAAATTCGCTCCTTTCCTGTACAAATCTTGCTGAAGATGCGGACGAGGCTTTAGCACTTCTTGCTTGGTGTAACAACTGAAGCAACACCCAGAGCTGTCCCTTCTGATACAATGAGCAGCCCCACTGGGCTTTGGGGACTCAGAAATCTTGCAATGCAGGAGCCCACACGACCTGTCCTTCCACCTCCTGGCTCACTCACCAGCTGAGCTTTCCTGGACAAGCCCAGCTTCTATTGGTGTTTCCCACAATGGGTTTTTTCTCCCCAAAATGTTTTTCCTCACAGGTCCATGCCCACTGCCCATGGGATGGGGTTGTAGATTGGCAGTGGGAGGTCATGGAGGCTGAGGATTTTCTGTTGGCACAGTCAAAAAGATGATGTCTATATAAGCTTCTTCTTTAGGCTCTCCTGCAGACCCAAGCAAGTGACAGCTCCTCTTAGCAAAGAACTGAGCTGCTCATGGGGGAGAGCTGCAGAACGGAGCTTTCATTTGCAGACCTAATTTGGAAAATTCCTGAGAGGTGGGTCTGTAAAATGCTCTTGTGTGGCACAAACACATGTACAAAGTGTAATGCTGCCATGTATAAGCCCCACAAAATCACATTCCCCACCAAACGAGCACTGAGCTGAAGTCACTCAGGCATCAGATGTCAGACAGTGCTTATGGTTTTGACACTGTAAAGATTTCAGAATGAGGCTGAAGACGAGATGAAACAGCACACAGGCTTACCTTTGGCCTTCAATCTAGAGAGATTTACTTTTCTTCATGCAAGCTGGTAGGCAAAAACTTGGAGGATAATGCTTTTGAAAGATGAGGTCACACTTTTCCATCAAAGCACAGATTTTGATGAGTCTTTTTCCATCTGTAACTGTTGCTTGACTTCTTCCAGTGCAGCTCTGTGACTTCTCAGGCTGATGGGAGTCTGGTCTGAGCAGTTCCACATTCTCCCCTTCCCGTGACTGCACCCCGTCCCTCCCTTCAGTCAGCACTAGGGTTCAAACACACACAGCAGGTGCTGACCAAGAAGAAACCTCCTTGTCCCTACATTTCCCTTCTGGGCTCTGGGACCTGACATCCCTCTTTAGTTCTGCCATGTTTGGATATTGCTGAGGTCACTTTGCCTTGCCCTGCTGCAGACTCACACCTGCAGACGGGGCAGGAGCACGGGGCTGTGGGGAGGATGGAAATCAGCACTACCTGAGCGTGGATTAGGCTGAGCCAGGTCTATCCTGAGGAGCAGTTCAGTTTGGAGCATTGCAATTTTGAAGCAAATCTCTTGATTGCCCTTACTTACCCCTGAACAACCTGGGTAACTTTTTTGGAGGAAGTTAAACCAGAGGCTCTGCTTGGAATTCAGTCCAAATTCCCTTTGGCTCCTGGTGGGACCAAACCAGGGTGCAGCTGTGATGCCCTGCAGCACCAAACAGTGAAGCACCACCAGGGTGCTCCCAACCACCAGAGCTCTAGAGACCCTCTGAAGTGGTTTGTGGCTGTACAAAGCCCCGGGTTCCATCTGACCCTGGGTGCCTTCAGGCTTTTTTGCAGTTCTGCTCCCTCCTTGTTGCTGCACTTTTATCTTGGTTCAAAATCCATTTCTTGTTTTTCTGTCTGTTACCCCGGAATTATGGCACTTCAAGGGCAGTGCAGCTGAGGAGCCTGTTGCAGATTGCTTGAAGAGATCTTTGGATTGAGCTACGCCACCAATCTGGTTGCACCTTGGACCCTGTGAGACAATCTGGGGTTGTCATGTTCCCCTTCCGTAAAGGGGAAGGACAAATGTTCAGATAAACATCATGAAAATATTCAAGATTCAAAACAAGCCTGTATCAACCCCAATTTCATTTCAATCTCCATTTTCACAGGGGGACATAGGGCTGTGCTCATGGGGTTTGGATGCAGATTCAAATAACCAAAGGGAACAAAGGATTCAGATTAATTCCACAAAACAGACTTCCACCAAGCATCATTAAAATGATCAGATGGGAACTGAACTTGCATGAACCCTGGCAGTTGGTCTTCTGTGTCAGCCCTTTCACAAACAATTACTATTTGGATGGGAAAAAACAAAGAAGCAGGGTAGAATTGATAATGTATTTTATTAACTCTTGAAAGTTTAATCCCATAAACCTTTCTGAAACCTTGTGAAAGGGAAGAGCAGCCTTTGAAAGAGACAGCAGAGAAAGATTCTCATGAGTTCCCCCAGTTTGTTGTTCCGCTTAGAGGCAGGATTGTTGTTACAAACGTTTGTCTGACCTGTCTAAACTTTGTAGGTAGCCTCAAGTCCAAAGCTAGCCTTAGATTTATGCATTTTTTCCCCCTAACCTAAATCTTTCTGTCTGCAAATTAAGCCAATTTCATCCTTTGCATCCTCTCTGTAATGACGTTAGCACAGTGGAAGCCTGTTTAGTTTTCTTCTTTCAATATTCTTCTTCCAACTTTTCCGCCCAGTAATCTTCTCCACTCCTAATTTTTCTTGCTCTCTTTAGGATTACCTTAAATTTGTGCATATTTTGTTTTTAAACATCGTATGCCAACTTGGACACAAAATTCCAGCACCAGCAAGATTGGAATAATTATTTCAGAGGTTGGTTGTCTGTAAAAAGCCAAACAAACCAATCCCCCCCTCTGTGATTCAGCAGCACTGAAGGTTATGAATGTTTCTAGGCAATGTGGGTAGAAGTTTATTCCAGACCTCTCTTCCTTAATAACTGCTTCTTTCTGATCCCCCTCTAGCTTCTCCTGTCTATCCCAGAAAGTTCCTCAGATCTGATTCCCTCTGCCTCTGTTACCTTGGTAATGTGCCAGCCGGGGTTATCTGAGGACAGACCTGGAATTTTCACGAATGCTAACGAGGTGTAGATTGTCTGGAGCCTGCTTTTTCTATTTGAAAACAATGCCAGAAGTGTTTAACGTTTCCATCAATGGCCTGGGTGATGGGACCGAGTACAACAAATCCGTGCTCTTCCCAGAGGTGTCCGTGCACAGGATGAGAGGCAATGGACATGTCGGAATACAGGAAAGCCCCTTTAAGCTTTTGGACTGTGAAGGTGATCAAATACCAGAACAGCTTGGCCAGATGGGCGGTGGAGCTCCCAAATATTGCTGGAAAGATCCCAAACCCAGCTGGATTTGGCCCTGGGAATCCTGCTGTAGCTGATGCTGCTCTGAGCAGGAGGTTTGGTCTGGACAATCCCCTGTGGTGCCTTCCCACTGCACACCCCTGAGATGCTAATGTTAGAGGTGTCAGCAGTCACAGCCCAGGGGACACTGCCCTTGCACTGGGGTGACCCCTGATCAATCTGTGCTGCACCCTGAACCTCGGATCCTTTCCTGAGCAGCTGCAGCCCGACCAATTACTCCTTGAATTTTACTTCTAACATGTAACAACCTGCACTGATCTTTAATTCCTTCTCCTTGGCTTTCTCTCTCCCCTTCAATTTGAAGCTGTTCTGAATTCTATCCCAGTCCTCCAAACTCCACATAAGCTGCCTTAGCTTATAGCCTATCATCCAAAAATGTTCTCTGTTTCATCCTTTCAAAATGTTAATATTGGGTAGTATCTGACCCTGGGACAGTCTCATCCTCTTCCTTTTCCTTCTCCCTTGTCATCCTTGAAATGTCTCCTGATTTTATCAGTGATAATTCACATTAGACATGTTTTTAGCTGTACTCAGGGGCACCAGTCTAACCTGCCTGCAGATAGAGAGAAAGTCCTGCACCTTTGGGCCTCATCTCATTTGCTCCTCATTCTGTTTGAATTCAGGTGGTCACCAGCAGGATGTCCATGAGTCACATCTCTCTGAGCCTCCCATGACAATGCTCATGCCCAAGGAGAGGGGGTTTCCCACTGTGAATGGGCAAAACAACTTCAGTCCAGCTTGGTCATGTGCAAGAGTAAATCCACTTGGATTCCTAAAGGAGTTTGCACCAGAAAAGTCTCCAAATCCCACAGCCATGGCTGAAGCCAGGACACGAATTCCCATCTCAGGAAGGAACACTCCTGGGATGCTGGAGCTGTGCAGAGCTGTCTGTCCAGCTGCAGCATCTGAGGTCCCTTCCCTGCTGTGGAGCCCTTTTCCAAACTCAAGGCTTTGGGAGCCATAGGAAGGTGCCAGAGCCTGGATCCTTCAAGCACGTGTGGGCACAGTATTTGAAACAACTGACATATTCCTGACATACAAATCTGGGAAGTTTTATCAGAGTTATGGAACTGGGGGATTCTCACGTGTGTTGGCTTCCCTTTGGCCGCTTGGACGTGGTGTATATTCAGGGAGGCTCCTCTCTGCAGGACTTGTCTTTGGAGGCTGAAGGGAGAGAGGTCCTTGAACAGGCTTTGGAAGCTCCTCTCTCCTCTCCATCCAGCCCCTGCAAACATCTGGCCAACCCCACTGGTTGTAAAGCAGGAGCCCAGGAATGCTAACTCAGGTATTTAAGGTCAAGCATGGCAATACCTCCTTGAGTCCTTATCTGGTGAACTGTTGCCATTTGTTACTGTCCCTTTCAGTTTAAATGATCTCTTGATGTGCCTGTTGACCTGAGAAACATAAATTTTTTGAAAAATATACGAGCAAGCTCGTGTTTGGTCAGCTGCTTTAGCAGGGATACAGAGCTCAGATGCCAGGCCAGGCAGGATTTTTTTTTTTTTTTTAATAAAGATTGAAAGACAGCAGCTGCCCTTTCCTGGGGGTAAGAGGACTTATGTAAAAGGGAGGGGAGATCTGAACAGCCTTGTGCCTTTAAGGTTTGGAAGCTGCAGGTACCATGACAGCTGAGATGAGTAGAAAGTTCATGACCAGGGAGTAGAGTGGGATGGGGAGGAGCTTCCTCTAACAGGCCAGAAAGAGATAAATCTCCATGAATTTCCTGGTAAGCCAGTGCCTTTAAGATATCAATGTAAAAAGGATGCAGATTACATAGCAGCCAGAAAGGTTTTATTTTGTTTTCTTTGTAGAACAGGCATTAGCCAGTTTCAGCAAGCATCATGCCCCTCCCCAACCAGGCTGAGAGTGTAAAGGCTGTGACAGAACTTAATGCCTGGAAAAATAACACTGGTGTGAACCAAGTGCTGAAGGAGTACAAGTACCCGTATTTTGTCTGGAATTGCAAGAAGCCTTATGGAAATACCGGTGATTTCTTTTTAAATTGGTGTTACAGTTCACCCAGGTTTGCACAAGCAGGTAGTGCTGAAATACTGTGTGTTACTGCCCTGGAAAAGGTGGGAAAGGCCAGTTTTGGTCCAAGGTGAAGCACAGATGTGGCAGTGTGGGCAGACCCCCGAGGCTGTGACAGCCTGGCTGCTGGCAGTGACCCCCCAGTGTCCTCCCTGCTGTGGCACCAAATGCCACCAGGTTTTACCTTCCCAGCCTGAGCTACAGCCACAGCTGAGGGCTCTGGCCAGGGCCCCCCTCCCTGTGCTGAACGGGAACTTCTTCACCTGCCTTTTTTACATTAAACTGCAGCCTCATGAGTCCATGTGAAATATTTTCAGGTTTGCTGAACTCAAATCCCGATTTGGTAAGTACTGTCGTGCCTTGGAGCTGCTGCTGAAGAAAACTGGCAAGTATTTGATGCAGCGTGTTTGAAACCTCCTCTTTAGCTCCAGTGTTTCTGTAGCTTTGGAGAAAAAACCCCGGAGCACGGCTGCCAGCAGGAGCTGTCCCGCACCTGGCGCTCCTCCAGCCCCCCAGGTTAATTAACAGGGGGCTGTTAATTCCAAGGGGCTTTCCTGCCCCAAGGAAGCTGCCAGAGAGGATGAGGAGGGCCTGTCCCATGTCCCCACACAGCCCTGGCTCTGCTGTCCCCGCTCCTGCACAGCCAAGGTGGAGCCGAGCCCTCGGCATGCCAAGGTAAGCCGCTGCTTTTTTTCCAAGGAGAATTTTAATTAGGGGGTTGGAGGCCTTGGAACAACCCTGGGATTGTGCCTGGGGGACGGGTTCTTTGGGGAGGAGGGACGGGGAGGTTGTGGGGGTTTTGTTGTTTTGTCTTCCCTTGGCTGTGAGTGACTTTCAGTGCCCTGTTTAGTCAGCTGTGGCTGATTATATAAAGTAACCCCCTGGCTTTTCATATAACATAGAAAGCTTATCACCTTTTCCAGCCACTACAACACTCATTAAAGTCCCTGGAAAAACAACCACCTGCTTTCACTGTTAAAGATCTCCTGTGTTTTGTGCCTGCTGCAGTGGGTGAAGCCCTGGGGTGCTGGGCAGTGTGTCCTTATGGCAGGACCTTTCCTGGCTCTGTACCTGGCTGAGGGAGGGGAAAAAAAAATCCTTGTATTTTATTCTAGATGGATCCCCCTAGTTGTGTTTAAATCTCCAGGTAAAAACAGTGCAAAAACTGGAGGTGAGTTCCTCAAAGCCCTGATATCATTGGTTTTCTGTGTTAGGGCTGGGAGTAAAATTAAGAGGCCTGGGCCAGTTTAACTGCTGTGGGTATTGGTGGCATTTTGTGGAAGGGCTGACGTGAGGAATAGGATTTTTGGCTTTTGTTACATTCAGTGCAGTGAGGGACAGACCAGAGGCCACATCACTTTGAAGTGACGTGCTGGGTCTGAACTACTTCCCTGAAGAGGTGACCCCTCCTCTCATGACTATGTTGGTGGATAAATTCACCAAATAACTCAGGTACATTGAATGTGTCCAGTCATTCAAAACTCCTATGGTCCCGCTCAGTGCCCCTTGCAAGTACCAAGGTGTATTTCTTGAGTTTTGGGTTAAAAATAAAGCCCCAACAGTGTGTGGGAGCATGGGGGGCTCTGAGGAGGTGCCCCTCAGCCTTCCCTGTGACCTCCCACCAGCCCTGCCGTGGGCAGGAAGGGATTTGGGAACAGCTGATGGAGAAGCAGCTGAGGCAGCTTCAGCTGCTCTCCCCAAGACAAGAGCAGATGTTCCCAATAAAACATTGACTCCTCAGATGTGGGTTCCTGGCTGATAACAAACAGCAGGAGGGCCCTGTGCTATTAGACCACAATGAAGGCTGGGCTGGATTCTCTTGTGTCTCATAAACACTTGAGTTTGGTGGAGCCCTCAAGTGCATCTTTGTCCTTTACCCAGCTGCCTGCACTGTGAAACCCACAGGAACTTCATATCTTTGAAACCTCTCCCACTCTGTCAGGCTTGGCTGAAGTTTGCATGTGGTTATTAGAGCAGAGGACAGGCAAGTGCATGTTTTATTGTTCTCCATCTCCCCCCAGTGTGCTTTTTCATGTGTGTGCATATATCCTGCTGCTCCCGAATCAATTTGTTGTTGAATCCTTGCTTTAGTGTAATTTAACTGGCAGGGTTGGGAACTTGGAGGCTTTTCTTTTCTTTTTCTTCTGAGTTGTTTCCATCTACTGTTTTATGAATATTCCATTGCTCAATAACGGGAGGTGGAAAATGAAATCCCAAGATCATCTTTTAAAGGATGTTAATGACCGTGAATGTAACCAATATAGTTAATAACAGTCCTGGGAGAGATAGGAGACTATTCCCTTCTTTTGAGTAGGGGCCAACATGGCTTTCTGATTATCCCTACTAGAGAGGGATCTGGATATTAAAGGATAAGTCATGCTAAGTATTTCCTTCTTAGACTCCTTATTCATTTATGCCTACTGGTTTTTGTCATCTTTAAAGGTGTTGTTTAGCCTGGTTTGAATTACTTTAAACCAAAAAGTTTTGAAAGACTGCTGTTGAATCCGTGGAGATGTTTGCTAAATCCTTTGATTAAAGGGATGGTGTTTTTCATCTTCAAGCAACGTTTGGTAACAAAAGTAAAAATTATCCTTAATCTGAAGTGTGAAAAGGAGGGATGAGGACTTCAGATTTCAGGAAGCTCTGCTTGGTGGAAGGGGTAGTGTGTGTTTGGGTTTCTTGTGCTTTTCTGAGTTAAGCGTTGGGAGGCTCAATCATGGCACACCATTGTCATGCATCCCAGCAAGGGATTCTTAGGAGGGGGAAGAAAAATAATTGCTTCCTTTCCATAAAGCAAAAAAATGAGGAGAAACCCCCCATATTTTACCCCTGGAGCAATAAGAAGATAAGGAAATATTGAGCAGAGGGTGAAACAAAACCCTTTGGCTAAAGAGGCTGTTGCCTCCAGGTCTCTCTCAGCTCCACCTCTTTCCTTTGTCCCTGTATTCATTCTTCAGTCTCCTCCTCCAGCCTAGCTGCCTCTTAACCTCATTAATACTTTGCTTTGATGGTCTTAAGTTCTTGACAATTTATTCCAGATGTTTGCTACTTTGAGTGAAATAGATTTCCCAAATTTCCTGTTTACTCTTAATGTCTTTTGTCTTTTTCTTCTTTGAAAGTGTGACATTTTTTTTAACCTCTTAGCAATCCAGACATGTTAGTTCATTGTTCCACCCCCTCTTCCTCCTGGCATCTCCTAAAGTTTGTGGTGCTTTCCACAGAATGCACGCTCCTTTTTTGTTATCTTCTTGTGGGGCAATCTTGATCTTTTTCCCCTTCCTTAATTCTGCACACATGAAAGTCTGACTCAAAAGTTTCTTAGGTGTGTTCAGTGTTGCCTTTTTTTTTTTCCCTCCTATGGGTGTGCACCCAGAGGAGAGCAAGAAAATTATGGAGAGAGAAAATAAAAAAAATCATATTTTTTGACAGGCTGCAGACCAAATATCCTTCAAACATAGATCTTGCTTGTCCCTTCAGGTACTTTCCATGAATTACCTGGAGAGCTTTGAGTAGACAGAGTGGGCTGGCACTGCTCCTTGAGCTGCTCAAGGTGTAGAAGTTGTGGCTGCTGTTAACAGGGTTGGCCCAATTCCCTGCACCAGGAGTGCAGTTGGAGCAGCACAACTGACCTGGGAATGGCTGTGCTGTTGGAAGCTCCCATTATAGCAATTAAAATGTGTCCATTTTAAAGTGGTTGTATGGCTTTAATTTTTCGGTTGTTTTCTTTAAAAATAAAACCAAAACCAAAACAAACCTTTCAGTGAACCAGGTTTTCAAGTACAAAAGCTGTGCCTAGACCAGGCCTTAGGCCTCAGTCTTGCAGACACTTTCTCAGGTGTTTAACTTTACCATTATGAGTAATCCTATTGATTTTCAACGGCACTGCTCCGGCAATAAAGAGTGGATTTGTATGATCTGGGGCTTACCATGGGGTATATCTGAAGTCACTCTTCTGAAATTAATGATTACATGGGTGTAAGAGCAGTGTCCAGCCCAGGATTTAGTTAAAATTAATAAGACTTTTGCTTGTAGGCTCGAGACACTAATTTTGAAGGATTAAAAACTTTAGTTAAACTAGATATTGCTGAGGTAAGATAGATAAACTTCCCTTCGTTAACAGAAGCCGGATTTAAGGAACTGATAAATCATGAGGCCCGTCAAACTATGTTTGTGCATCCTGACTAATCAATAGACTCCAAGAACACAATACAACCATAAATCAAACAGTGCTGGGAAAACAGGATTTAGTTGTCATGTAGCACTAAAAGGTTAAAAAGTCAAAGCGAGGAAGACCCATCTTACTTCATCATTTTGAGACCCTGCCCCATAAAAAGACCACCGACCCATTTCAAAGAACAAACTGCACATGCTTAATAGCCTTTTGGCTAATTATCATACAAAGAGGGGAATGGGATGTGCCAGAGTTATGAACATGCATTTGTGTTTTGGGTATTCAATGCTCCTGTACATAAACAGACCCTGTGATCATCTGTGAGGTGTGTGTGTATTAGGGAGCTGTCCTGCATGGTGCTGTAATAAACATACACTTTCTAACTCTGAACTGTTAGAGGGTCTTTGTCCATCATAGTGGATATTGGTGTTAGATCAATATCCATATTTTTTTAATAATTCAGGCTTCCTTTGAAGTATTCAGCTGTCCTGACTGCTCCTTTGAGTGCTGTATCTTGAAGGCTGGTAATTCTTTTGACTTTTGTTATGATGACCTTCAGAATAAACATTCAGGTTGGGCTTGGTGTGCTGTGACTTTCTATCTCTTGGCCGCTTGTAACTTTCCATGGAGGCTCTTCCAAGTGTCAGTGCCTTTACAATGTCATTTTTGTGGTGTCTGGCACTGGCTGAGCTCACTCTGCACGTTTCCAGCCTCTGCATCTCTCTTTTCCATGCAGTTGCCTGTTTTCATGAAACTTGTGGCAACGTGACAGCTCTGAAACTCCTGTCTCGCTCTCAAATTGGGCTGAAAGCAACCAACTCATTCAAAAGTCATTAGAGATGCATGCTCATGCACACCATGATCATATATATGCACTATTTTTGAAGGAAGTCAGGCAGAAAAAAAAAAGTTATTTGATTAGGGATAGATGCATTATAATGTTTCATGAGCTTGAAAAAAATTACTTTTCTGTATGGCTGGTCTTACAAATGTGCTTTACCCCAACTGATCTCTTACCCTTCTTAACAAAAACAGGCATAAGAGTACAATTTATGCAAAATATTAGGGAAAGGTTCTCCCCCCAAGGGTGGTGGGGCACTGAACAAGCTCCTCAAGGAATGGGCACGACCCCCAAGCTTCCAGAGCTCCAGGAGAGTTTGGAAAGTGCTCCCAGGGGTGCGCAGGGTGGGATTGCTGAGGTGTCTGTGCAGGGCCAGGGGCTGGACTGGAAGATCCTTGTGAGTCCCTTCCAGCTCAGGACATTCAATATTTCTATGAAACAGAGATGGACAAGCCTTTTTGGAAGCCACCGAAGGAAAATTCCCCCTTTTAGTGTTTCAACAATATGGATGTAGCCTTGGCACCAGGGCTGAGGGGTCTGTGCCGGTTGCCAACATGGTGAGTGAGTCATTTCTGCTCAGGTTTTCTGGAGAAGGCAATCTTTGAGTTCTTAGAGAAATACTTGTGGGGAAATGGCCCTGTTGTTAAAGCTCCAGGAGTCTGATGTCCCAGCCAGCTTTGTCCCTGCTGCCTGTGCAGCAAATCACCAAAGGGAACAGGGATTCGACTCAATCCAGCCTGTCTTCCCCTCTAAAAGGGCAATTTTAATTCAAGGAGTTTCAAAATAGGAAAAGAAAAAGAACAACCACCCCCCAGCACCACCACCCAGGTCCTGAGACCGGGAAGAGAACATCCCTGGAGTTTGCAGGGGAGGGATGCTCAGAGTGAGAGGGTTTATTCTGCATGGCTGCACTACCTTGTGCTGCACAGCACGGAGCGTTGCAATCCCAGCTCCCAAACTGTGAGTGTTGTTCATGCTGCAGCCGTGCAGGGAATGCCACAGCTTTGCCTGGCAAGAACTTCAACTGCAAGTTTTGCAGAAATTGTGGTGAATTTCCATCGAGCTCAGCAGGAGCAGGTGAGCACAGGCTCGGTTGGATCGTGCTCTTTGGCACTGTGGGATGCATTGGGAGCCAGGGGTGGGGATGCAGGACACCAAGTGAAGATGAAGAGTCCCAAATTCTGTCACTGACTCAATAAACTCTTGGAACAAGTTGCTTTTGCACTTGCCCATCTGATTGTCCTTGGGGTAATTGTGGCCCTTTGTTAGGATTCCTGGCACTGTGCAAATGGGTGCTTTGCAGGAGCCTTCAAGACCCCCAGGAACTGCCAGGTAGATGATGATAACTTGCATATCCATTATTTTCCTGCCCTGTGTGGAGTTGCCTTATCCAAATCCAACTGCATTTAGGTTCACAGGACAAATGTCAAAAATTCAAGCTCTGAAAATGCTGCTTCTTTCCTGCTGTTCTACAGCATTTGCTGCTGGTGTCATTGCTCCGCCTCTCTTTTGGGGATTTTGGGGAGATTGTGGGGCTTTGGAAGGGGATAAAGTGTGGAAGATCAGCAATAAAGGTCACAGCTGGTTTTTCTCCCCCCTGTAGGTTGTAAGACCAGACTCCTGGGTGCTACCAGGAATCTTGCACCTTTCCCAGGGAGAAGGATGGGATTTCTAGATCTTGGACAACCCCAGGGGCTGCTGCCACTGCCTTACTCCTTTTAACTATTGTTCTTGGGGCACTGCCACTGCTGCTGCCAGGACTCGAGGCTCCAGCTCAGCCCCTGCTGGTGTTGCTGGCTTTTTTTGCAGCTCTCTGGTCACACAGTTGTTCACTGCAAACCTGGGGCATTGGAGATGGGGCACTACTCGTCTTAATTTATTTTCTCCTTTCATTTGCTGTTCACCATTTTGGAGGTGAGTCTAAAGGGAGATACACTGTGCAGAAATAATGTTTGTTTGGGGAATGATCCACGAGGTGTTCTTTTAATCACAGGCTTTGGTTAGATTAGGACTGAATAGCGTGTCTGTGCGAGGCCAAATCAATGAATTTGGGTTTGAAGGCACCAACAACCTGCGAGAAGATCTGGTGAAATTGGAGGCTGGGGTAGAAAAACATCTTTATTGGGTTGTTGAAGGTATGCAGCTGTTCTAGGATTTTGCTGTTAGCCTAAAAATAATTAATTCCTCTTCCATCTCCAAGATGCCCTCAAGTCCTGCCTGCAAAGAGTAGGATCAGCCAACATTCTCCATGCAGGACCTTCCTCTGTCCCGTGTCATTTGGCAAAACAACACAGTAGAATCTGCAGTGTTAGTTACAAAAGACTCACAATGGGCATTTGCTAACTCACACACTGAATTTGCTAATATGTCTCTGCATAACTTTTATGTCGAGAAGCCCCAGCTGTGATCAGGGCCTTGTTGTGCGAGATGTTATGCAAATACATATTTTGAACAAACAGGATGATGAAATCGCATGGAAAACATCATAATCAAAGCAGAAAAAGAGCAACAGGGGAAAGGAAAAAAAAACCACATGGAGCTGCTTCTTCAGGGTCATGTGGTGGGCCACGGGCAAAGGCAGGAACAGCAGTGGGTCTCCAGGCTGGTCCTTATCTGCCATGGCATCCTGCCCCTTCCCAACCATCCCTGTGCTCTCCCAGCACCTCTTTAAACTCTCTTGCAGAGCTGCAACACTGAGGGGGTTCAGCTAATTCAATATACCCCTCGTTTGTCAATCTGCTGCCCTCCCCAGAGCCCTGTGGCTGCTCTGTGCTGCTGGGAACTGTGCTGGGCTTGTTTGGTTTCCAGAGAGGAGAGAGAGCAGAGCTGGGATGCTGCACTGAACCGTGGGGCTGCCAGCCCAAGAACAACTTGTGGTCACATGCCAGGCTACCTGGTTTTAAATCGTGTCCAACTGCTAGAGCCAGGCAACTAAATACTTCTGAAACTTCTTAAATTAACCAGTTAGACCCAGGCAGTAGACAAGGTGCACAGCCAAAGAAAGCATTGTGGGTGTGACCTTTTGAAGGAGAATTTTAGTTGCTGCTGATCAGGCTGTTACAGTAAATGTGGTGTCAGTGTTTCCATATTGGTCTCTTCTTTTTTTTTTTTTCTCTTTCTTTTCCCTTTCTTTTTTCCCTGTGTGAAAAGGTTTGCACCTCATGAAAAGGTTTTCATGTGCTGTGAAATGCAACGTGAAACCACTGGATCTTTGTTACCCAAAGAACCTGATCTTTGTTACCCAAAGGATCTGCACTGTTTACACAGGGAAGGAGCCGCCTTTAAAACTGGGGTTTGAACCTGATGCCAGCCACCCAAATATTCGGGGAGTTCAGCTTGTACTTGATTCTCCCTGTTGTGAACAGTATTCCCTTTGGTTGTGTTGTTCAGCACTGGAGAGGTGACAAATCCATGGGTCAGGTCCATGTGTGGTTCAGCTCTGGGGACATTTTGCTGTGTCTGTGTTTCCTTGGTGTGGGGTGGCTGGGCTGAGGGCAGGATGCTGCTGCATCCCCACCAAGGGCTCTGTTACTGGGCAGGCTCTGTCCCAGCCCACACAAACGTGCTGCACTTGATTAATCACCTTCATTATGGTCATATTCTCACCCAGCCAGGAGCAGGGCACTGTGCAGAACCAGCCTCCCTTTGTTTCCCCTGGAACTGCCGACCTGTTTCCCCAGGCCACACCTCCTTTCTAATTTGAGTGACAAAATTAGGGAAAAACTGGTTTGCATCTTGCTCTTCCATCCGCCTGGGCATGTCTGGGAATCCCTAAGAATGACTGAATTCAGTGGTTTAAACAATTTTCTTTTTTTTTTTTTTTATTTTATTACACACCTCCCACAATAACTCTGAAGTAGCTTCATAATGGAAATGCTGACACGACGGGATCGCCTCAGCCCCGGGAGTGTGTTCCACCTTCTATTGTTTGCCTTGGCCTCTGTAAATTGTGTATTGCCTCAGTTTAATTGGTTAATTTAATAAACTTCTGCAGTGCTGTATCAGTTGCCTGGCTTAGCTTTTATCCACCAGGCTGATGAAGAAAGTATAAGTTTCAAAAGCTTTTCTGTACGAAGTTAATCAAATAAAAGGTATCTCCTACTGTACTTTGCACGTATGTCTTGGAAAGATGGCTTGAATTGACACATTTTTACAATTAAAGCATTTAACAAAACCCTCTAAAAATCTTTGTGAAGTTTAAAAAAGAGAATGAAGCTTTAAAAAGAGAATTTTCCACTTAAGGCTGTGCAGTGCCTCAGAAGCCACATCTGAATGATACCTTAGGCCAAATGGTATTTTAGATGGACTCTTGGGACTGCAGAGGGGTGAGAAAAGTGGGGAAAATACAGCAGAAATGATCAGAAGGTGTTATGGAATGGAAGCCTTGCAATCCAGCCATGTGTGAGGCTTGGGTGACCTGCACTCATTTTCTGGTTCTGGCTGAAGCTCCTCACGACCACGAGCAGATCCTTGAACACCTCTCTGCCTCGTCCCCACTTTTTCCCTTTCTAAGAGTCTCATCAGTTCCAGTTTTGAGGTTTGGGCCTCGCACGCTGCAGTGGGGCTTTTCCTTTCCTGAGGAGGAGTCAGAAAGCTCAGTCCCTTCACTGTGGGTGCAGCAAAGCCTCTTCCAGGCCAGTGCAGAGAGCCCTGGAGAGGCCCCGTGTGAGGGAGCGTTTGCCTGTGCTCGGCAGAGCCACGTGTAACACGAGCCCATCTTTATCTCTCTTAATCCCCAGCCCCAGCATCCCAAGATTTAGGGGTATTCATCTATCAAGAGCAATTTAGATATACTTGATCATGCCTCAGGGCAGGGGGACAGCCTAGGTTACTTCTTGCTATCCCTTCCAGCCCTGTTTTTTTTATGACTCTATTAGATCTGACAACAACAGAATTGTATACTTTGTTCCAAAGGCTCCGTCCATTAATTAGTACTTTGTGGTGCACAGCTCCTCTTCCCTTGAGGAGCTCTAAGAGGTTGACAAGTGCTAATTAAGTCCTACAAGAACTGGTGTGTTGGGTAATTATTATTTTACAGGTAGAGAAACTGAGGTGCAAATGTAACCCACAGGAAGTTTTGGGACAGAGTCTTGCTTCGACGCTTAGCGCTTTAGCTGCTTAAAATTCTGGCTGAGCTGTGCCTCTGGGCTGTGTCAATGGAGAATAAGGTGGTGTTCCTCTCCTCCTGCCCACATCTGAGCCAGACAAGGCTGTGATGGGCTCACCAGCCACATTTGGGCTACATCAGCATCAGAGGGGCGCTGCTGGTAAAATGAATCTTCCCTGCGTGCCAAAAAGAAGTTTATTTTTTCTCTATTCCGTGCTTCCTGGAGTTGCAGAATTACACTGACTTTAAAGGGGAGCTGCCCAGAGCCTTGAATCAGGCCTCTTGTATGGAGAGGGAGGTAACCTCTTGCAGTCCACGCCATTGGAGTGTAATTTTCAATCAAACATTTGCCAGTGTAATTAGTCTGCTCCAGAGTTCTCCGGTGTGCAGCGACGCGGCCGAGTGGCATTTGAGAACACTTGAGGAGGAAACGGGCTAATTAGTTTAGCTCTGGGTCAACAGCACCTCAGGAGCCAGACTGGGTCCCTCTCTGGGTTGCTGCTGTTTGAAGTTCTGTGTTCAGTTCTATGCCTGGCCAAAGGAGGGTCTGTGGTGTGGGGGCTGAGGTGTGGCTGGAAGGGTTCCTTTTGTCCGGTCATCCCCCATTCCTGTCTCTCCATCTAAGAGAGATGACGTGTGCTGGTTTTTCCATGCTGCTTTTCCTGCATCTTCTGCGTCTCACAACACCGGTTTGCAAGGTTAGGTTTTGTGTAGGATTCCAGGAAAGCTCACTGATTCCAAAAATAATATTTAGTGTCCTTAATCAAATTCCGTCCCGAAGACTCGGTGATTCCATTAACTTCTTTGGATCTGAAAAGTCTGTGCACAGGGATCTGAATTTGATCAGCTGTGGATTCTGATGGAGCAAATTTCATTCCACCACACCAATCCTCAAACCTCCCATTTGTAAATTATCCAGCCGAATTCCCACCTTAGGTCTGCGCCCACAATGAAAGATCAGTTTTACAAGAGCCCTTCCTGGCTCCACCTGAAACGCACATTAAATGTTGGCAAACCAGGAATGCAGACCTGAGAGTACAAATTCCAGGGTGGTAGCAAATTTGTCCTTGATGTGCTGCAGAGGGGCTGGTTAGACAAGTTAAACTCCAATTAGCAGCTTTCGTGTGATGGAAATTGTTGTCTTGTTGCCTCTGCCTGGCCCTGTCACGGTGCTGCACATCAATTCCCTCCCCTCCTGCAGGGTGTGGTCTCCATTAACCTGTGCACGCTGGGATTTGTGGCGCTGCTCAGTTTAACAGGACCACATCTGCCAGTCCAAGCCGTGCCTTGGTGAGAGGGTGAGGTGCCTGTTGCAGCCAGGAGGGTTTTTCCCTCTCACACACCATCTCTGGTAATCCCACAAGCCGGGGTGTGATGCAGCTTTGCACAGCAGCACAGGCTGGGAGGGAATGGGCTGGTTTATCAGGAGGAAGTGGTGGGAATGAGGGAGCTCAGGACTGCTGGACAACTAACTAATGTGATTGAGCAGAAGCTGTTTATTGTTTACATTAAGCTGTATTTATACATTCTAAAATTCACACATTACTTGATTGGTGCCTCTGTCTTGTCCACGCATTCAGCAGGCACCTTTCAGGAAATGTGGTTGGTTACAGTCCAGTGCTTCATGGCCCTCCTTTATCTAGTTCTTGGTATTCTTTTCTCAGCCTCTTCTTTCTTATTTTTGAACAACTTATGTCGTAGTAACCTTGATGAATTCCAGAGGGTTCTGATGACTTAAGATGGTGGCTGGAGCACAGTGTGGCTTAACCTGTTCAAACACATTGCTACAGTGGGAATGAGCCCCAGAGATGTTTCTGCCTCTGTTTGTTCTCCCTGATGAAGAGGTTTTCTTGGCTAGGACTACACAAGTTACCTTGTCCCAAACTGTGCTGGATGTGCAGGTATTCCCTGTGCTGTGTGGGGCTCCTGCCAGAGCATTGACACCACGGCTGGACAGATCACACCCACAACTAGTGCACGGTCCCGTTCTGGGGGAATTCTGCCGTGGGATGGGGTTGCAAACCTTAAAGAAACTGTCAGTGGGGTTTGGAATGTCTCTCCCTGTGTTGGATGTTTCAGAAATGGGGCTCCTTTTCTTTCAGAGGTGGCTCTGCAGAATGCAGAAAGGAGAAAGGCATCTCCCAGCTTTTTCCAAGGAAGCACTCCCAACCTGTTCTGCTGGAGAGGCAGCAGCCAGGTGGAAAGGGATGGAGAAGCATTGGAAGCAAGCACCAGCCCATGTTTTTCCCATGATTTCAAGCCAAAAAGGCTTGTGAATGGACAGTAGCAATGAATCCTCCCCCTTCTCCACTCATTGTGGGCCAAACCTCCTAAACCTGTCCTACTTTGGTGTGTGTCCAAATCTGGAGCCTATTCCCACCAGGACAGGCTGCATTTTATGGCTGGGACACTAAGGGAAGGTTCAGTATCCAAGGGCTGCTGTTGAGAGCCCAGCTGAGCAGACTGGGCAGTCCCCAGCTGCTAAGAGAGCAAACCAGTGAGCAGAAATGTCCTTGAGCATTGCCAAAGTGGCCAGTGGATCCATTTCCATGTCCTGGCAGAGCTGGGCGTTCCAGCCTGAGCATTCATGTGAAATCAGAGGTGAAGGGCTGGCAGGGGACAGCAGCAGAGCAGTCCAGGGGATGTTAAACACCCCCTCTCACTGCAGCCAACCCCTCTGAGCACGTCCCTGTCCATCTGGCAGGTAATTAGCTGGATCTCTGGTGGAGGAATCAATGAAGGGATCCCTCTTGCCACATCTCCTCATGAAGTGACTACTCTAATTTTTGTGACATCCAGCTGGAGGGGCTCTGTGTCTGTCGTTACAGACCATTAAACTCCTTCAGATCCATCTATATATTTTAAGTAGTTTCTGACCCCTGGGTGACAGTGGCTGAGGGGGATCTGATTTTTTTTAAAAAAAATTTTAAGGACCATTTTCTTGGATGGAATGAGTCAAAAAGTTTTTGGCTAAGGAGGGTGCATGTTCACAAGCTCCTGTCTCAGCAGGCTGGACATGGGCAAAATCTGCCTTCCACAGCAGCTTTGTTTTTCCCAGAATACAAAAAAATCTGTCAGATTGTCCCTGAACTTACCAGCAAATGGGAAAGTTTTGTCTCCAGCAAGAATTCCTCCAGTTTCTTAATTACAGTGGTCTTGATACTGGTAGGCACAAATTTTCCTGGAAGAGGCAGTAAGGAGTTGAAATGCTGCAGGGAATAAACAGGCAGAGCAGTCTGCTCCAAAAAGCTGCAAGGAAAATGTTTCTTAAAAAGCTCCTTGGATTCTGGAGGGATGGTGATAGTAGTGAAGGGACCAAAAAAGGGGAATTGGCTGGGGTTGAATCAAATGCTGTTTGACTCAATACATAATGCTTCCTTTCATTAAAGAGCCTGCAATATTTTCTTGTTAATTGAAATTAATAAATTAATTTCGGTTTGAAAATGCGTAAGCACTTTCAGGCTGATGACTTTTATTTTTTCAGCTGAAGTGACAAATCCAACATAAATTTGCAATGCTTTTATTGACCCAAATATGCCTGTTTTCTTTGGGCTGGGATAAAAGTTTGGGCTGAGAAACTCTGCCTCCTCCTGATCTGGATACCACCTTCTGCCCAAGGATGCTTTCATTCATGAATGAAGGGATAAATAAGGGGAATCAAAGCCCAGGGAAGCAGTAGATGCTCTGTGAAGGCTGAGGATTTCACACAAAGAAAGAAAAATTGAAATAAATTGGTAGTGCAGATACGTTGAACAAAGTTTTCTGTCCCTGTGTACGGTGTGTTGTGGTTTCTGGGATGGTCCTGCATCCTGGAGTGTAACAGTGCTGAGACTCTGTGAGTTACCTCAGCTGGAGATTTGCATAAGTAATACTGTATATTTAGAAAAGTGTGGGGCAGCAGAGGAGCAGGAGACCTGACCACTCCAAACCACCATTTCCAGGCCATCTTCATCCTTCACCTTCTAATCACTGCTGGGAATGAGGTCCCAGTTGCTTATTGACAAGATTCAACCCCAGGAATGATGCCCATCCTATTTTTTTTTTTCCTAAAACAAAGAGTCCTTTTCTTGCCTTTGTAGAACCAGAGATGAAAAGGTGAACAATTCTTTAGCTGTTGTCAATGACAACAATATTTTCTTCTTGCAAAAGGACAATAGGAAAAGTTTACAACACTAATTGTCAGTGGAAGCAATTTTCTAAAAAGGGGGCTCTGGGCTCAGCTGTTTAAATGTTTACTTGCTGGTGCTTGATTAAAAGCTAATTAGAGAAGTATGATTTTATGTAGTTTCTAAATCTGTGAAATCTGGTGTCACTCAAGGATTGAGCTTGTAATTATATACCATGTGTGGGAAAAGTCCTATTGACAGTCCCCACTGATGTCCAAAGAAACAGCTGGAGTCAGTGTAAACATGGGACTCTGGAAAGGAAAACTCACTGGGGGCCTGTAGAATTTTTCTCTAATACATATTAAAATTTTATATAACAAGTATGGTGTATTAATATATCATATTTGTAAGTTGTTATATAAACAAGTCTATAAATATATATTACCTATTTATTAATTTGATTTCATAAATGAAAACTAATGAGCTGAAAGTTGTATTCCTGCTTCCTGAACTACTTCTTCTCTGCTAGAAATCTGGGGGCTTTTGGGTCTCTCCTGAGAGAGGCAGAACATTTTTCTGGAAGATGTTCAGAACTCAAATGTAGATAACCAAATAAAAGTCAGATTATCACGAGCGCGTGTCATGTTCGGTATTTAATAATGTTGAGACTTTTCTGGAAGCTGCTGTTGGGTGTCCAGCTGCAAACCCAGCTCCAGAGCTCCAGCTCTGGTGCCATCCTGAGTCCGTGCAGGGAAGTGCCTTTCCCAAGGGCTCTCCCTGTGCGCCGTGGTTTGGAGCCTCTCTCCACAAAGAAATTGTTCTGTAAAAGCTTCGGTAATGACCGAATGTGCATTTCTGCTGCACTCTTAAGACACTTCCTCCTGTCTGGAAATCTTCCACCAAACCCCTAAAGGCACAGAATAAAAAAAGAAGGTAAAAGAATCAGTTCGTGCAGGATGGAAAGGGAAGGGCCGAGGAAACATAATTCTGTAGGACATCAAAATGCACCGACCTTCTACAAATCCAGAGCAGAAGAACAGTTTGCCAGTGACTACCTAGTTTTGGGAGAGCGATGGTATAATCACCAAACCCATTTTGAAACACATTTCTAAATAAAAAAAAAGCGTTTTGTGCAGTTGCAGTAATTACTGGTTGCTCTCTTGCAATAGCCTGGAGAAAAGTAACTCATGCGTTTGACAGCAAACATGAATATGCTTGTAAAAGTGAGGGGAATCGTTACAGGCTTGTGTGAGCTTGAGCTCTTAGGAGCAGCCCAGGAAGCTGAACACGGCAGCAAGTCACGACTCAGGGCCTCGACTGAAGTCCAGGGGAGTTGGTTGGGATGAAGTCCTACAGACAGAGAGAAGGCCCAGCTCATTTGGGCTGGGATATTTCATTTCCAGCTCGTTTCCAACCTCCCCGGGGCACACCTGAGACCTCAAAAAGCTCACGGATGTTTTGAAGGACAGTTGTGACAGCAGGGACAATTTGTGTTCTTAGCCTGTGGCTCTTAGAAGAGCTGGGCCTTGCTGTGGAAGATGGTGATTTGAGATTGTTGTCCACACCTCTGGTCTGGGTTTGCCTCTGGCTTGCGTGAGGGCAACTTCTGTCCCACCCTGGAATTCCTGTAGGAGGAAAGATGATTTATTCATGAGGGTGAAAAGAGGGAGGATCAGGACAAATCGTGCAAATGCTAAAAATTTCAAGAAAGCAAACAAAAAGGTGATTGAGTTTGCTTCTCCTTTTGCATGTGCTTACTCTGATTATTCCATCCAGTGAATTAGCAGGCATGAATTTTCAGGAGTATATGTTGGAAAGGCTTATAAGGAAATATGGCAAAGCCTGCATGGGGAGTGAATTTATTTTAAGAAGCTCCATGTGTTGCTCATTCTCTTTTATACACCTGAGCAAGGGACAGAGACACATCACATGACCACCCAAGGTTTCTACTTTGGCAATTTGAATATTTTAGATTTTGTTTGGACATTGGGAAGTTACAAACAGCAAACATCAGTTTACAAATTCTTCCTGAACTGTGGAAAAGTTCCCCAAGTGGAAGGTGGAGGGAAAAGCTCTACTGATTTGGAAGTCTGTTGACCCAAGGGGAAGGTAACGTGCTGACTTGCTGGGGATGAGGTGCATGAAGTCTACTGAGAATTATAATTCATGCTATAGAAATTAAACATCTGATCTCTCTCCCCATTTTTCATTTGCATCACAAAGTGCAAAACACAGGATTTTACAGCTCAAATATCCCACGCTTCCTAATTCATGGTCAATTTCAAATTTTTTATTCACAGGATGAACGTTTCGCTCCAGTTCTGGAGGAACAAGAAAGTTTTGCTTGTGTTTACAGAGACAGAAGCTCTGCTGCCTGTTGGATCTACCCATGTGGATAGAGAAGGACATTGGGAGTGATAAATGAACTCTTCTCTCCCTGGGAGGGCTGAGCAAAACCCTTTTGGAGCAGGATTTTCATCTCCTTTGTGTTTGTGTTCTCTAATGTTATTTCTAGCTGCCTCCTGCACTGTGTAGGATTGCTCAGTCCCTGGCATTACCTCGGTTATGAATATGACAATTTCCTGATAGATTGTTTGTTTATCAAAGAAAACATTATGTCAATAATGTCTAAAAGCTGTAGCAACCCTGCTCCCAGCCCTGAGATGTAAATACTCTGTTATCTCATGGCACAGCCTTAAATGACGCCACACATCTTGAAATAACATGTTCCAATGTGTCAGAGGAAGAGATTGTTAAAGCCTTTGCCTTATATTACGTGCCTGCTAGCAAATGGGTGGTGAGAGACCCAGAGTTTAATTTTTCTTTTTCTTTTCTCTCTCTCTTCTTTTTTTTTTTTTTTTTTGAATGTCTATTAGGCAGATCATGCAACTATCTAAACACAGTTCTGGAAAACCTGTTTGCTGGCTTACTCACAGCCCCAAATGGCTTTGAGTTGCAAGAGTGTGGTGCCTAACCCTTCGGGGGAAAAGAAAAACAGAGCAAACCCAACCCAGTGCACCTTCTAGAACAACATCTTCCGAATTTGTGAAGACTGGGGGGGAGGAGGGAAGGGAAAAATGGTCTGTGTGTGAAACCACGAATTATATTATGTCTGCCAAACCCCTTTGAGAATTGGACCAACTGTCGGTTCAAATGATTTGTGCTTATCCAAACTTTACTCATCAAAGGTTTTTATGAGTTCACTTTGGCAATGGCTGTGTTTTTCCATGTGGTGAAATCATACACCTGGAAAACATGCAGCCAAAATGGTGTGGAGCCTGAATAACTCTCCTTGTTCTCCAAATGCTCTTGAGTTTTAAGCATCATGGTAGTTAAAGTGTTTGTGGTCCTATAAAATTTGTACAACTTTACAGTAAACCTGACTCTTGCATAACCCCCTTGGCCAGATGATTGGCAGCTTGGTGTGATCTTGTAACACAAAAGGGCACAAATATTGGGCTTTAGTTTTTACCCTGCAAAAGGCAAGAAAGCTGAAAATCTTTGCCTTGGTACGAGCTGTGCATGGTGACATGGAAAACATCCTGCGAAGAGGCAGCCCAGGAATAATCCTGTTTTATGGTGTGCTTCACTAACAGCATACAGAGCCCTATCCAAAAGCAGCTCTGGGGTGGACAGCAGCCACCAAGATGATTGCACTTCCCAGAAGTGATGGGGAGAGGCTGATGGAAGATACCAGCAAAAAACCCAAGGGAAAGGGAATGTCAGCAGCAGCTTGATGTTGACCTTGAAGTCACCTTCAGCAGTCTGTCTGTTGTTTCTCACAGCCTGCAGCAAAGCCAGTTGTGTTACCCTCCTCATTTGCAAGTTGGGCCCTCCTGGGACTGGTTTTGAGGCCAGGCTGCTTTTCCCGTGGGCAGGAGGGAGCAGCAGAGCTGGGGAGGAGTGCTGAGGAGCGGGAAGGGTGGGATTGTTGTGGGTTGGCTGCTGTGCCTCATGCCTGTGCTGGCTCCAGACGTGGCTCAGGAGAACACCAGGCTGTAGGAATGGCAGCAGAGGGGAGACCTCTGACCTGAGCAAAGGTGGCAATTTGTGGCTTTGGCAACCTCAGGGTTAATCCCGTTGGCATTCTGGGCACTGGGAAGGGTCCCTGAGCATGGATGAAGATGTGCAACACTTTCTGTTTAACTGGAGGCCGTCCTTCCCTGGCAGTGGAATGGGCCTTTTTCCAGCTGTAATTAAGCTGGAGTTGTCTAAGAAGAAGGGCGCAGGATAATTCTCAAAATGGCATAATGAAACAAAAGGTACATTAAAGTGGTGTAACAAAACTGGTGAAATTGCAAAGGATTCAGGCTACAGTGAGCGTGGGTTTCTCGCCTGCAATGCCCAGTCACTTGTCTTTCTGTTTACACAACAAAATAGCCCGAAGAGAGTTAATATGTTTAGAAAATGGCACTTGCGTGTTTTTTCTAAAGGGAGAGGAAACTCAGCAAATTGATGTGACTCAACAAATTGAGGATACAGAGCCGACCACAGCTCTGATTAGGCCATGTGCAGAATGGTTTGAAGGGCACTGGCCTCTGGCCAGGGAGCTCCTTCTCCCTCACAGGGAGCACGGGACACTGAGCTGATGCTGTGGCTGAGGGATGGTGGAGCCTCCACCACACCAAGCCCTGCAGAGCTCTGCCACAGGGCCCTCGGAAATGGCAGGGATTAAAAATAATAGGGGTAGCCTAAAAGGGAATTTAAAAGAATGGGAATGGCTTAATGCAAAAGCCATGAACAATGGTGCCTCAAACGCCCCAGCTATTAGTTCACTTCCCAGCAGTGAACCTGGGCACAAACCTGGGCTGCTCCTGCCTGCTGCAATATAAAGGTCTTTGTTATTACATTTGTATAACCAGACCCCACCTAATATCTAGGCAGCCTTGTGTGTGTTTTACTCACACGTCTAATTTAGTTGTTAAATATTGCTCCAAAACTCACACGTACACCAAAAGAGCTGTGTATTGTCAAACTGGTTTGAAATCCATAAAGAAGCGGTGCTTGGGAAGGGTTGAAAGCTGAAGAATTAAAGAGCATTCCTTTTCATTTAGTGGCCTTGTGATATGTTAGGAGGAGAAAAGAATGAGCCTGGTGGCTCACTGGGACCTAGTTTCCTCTGTTGACCTGGTGGAGCAGGAAGGTGAGGATGTCCCCAAGCCCTGGAAAGAAGACCATGGGCTTTAACTCTGGGACAGAGTTGTTGGGTTCACTGCCCAGGCTGTTTTCTCCATTTCAAATACATATTAGTGCTTCTTCCCCTTAAGCTTTAACCTCACAGGCCTGGGGAAACCCTTCCTTGAAGGGTCTCACTGCTGTGAGGTGTGGGACCCCTCCCGTGGTGTCTTGAGGCTGTGGTGTGTTTGGGAGGGTCTGGGGTCCCAGGGGTGATCCAGGGAAAGGGAAGGAACAGCTGTGAATTACCATGGAATCTCAGTAAAGCCAAAACACTTGGGTTGTCAGAAACCCAAGGGATGTTCATGAATATCAGCGCTGGAATTATGATCTTTTTATTCTTTTTTTTCTTGGTGTCTCCTGTTGCATTAGGGCAGGAATCCACAAAGAAAACCCCAAAGGCCCAGCCCTGAGGAGCCAGCAGACAAAGTTAAACAGCTCACACATGAGCTGCCCTGAAAGCAGAGGGGAGGGGAAGATGCTTTTCATTTTGTGATGAGTTGTTAACTGGGAGTCACTTTGCCATGTGCTTGTGGGAAAGCCCAAGGAGGAAGCTTTGAGGACAGCCCATGGAGTTCCCACTGCTCCCCCTCCTAAGCAGTTTTCAGCATGGAAAGCTGATCCTGCTGTGAACGCTCCACATGTTGGAAGTCTGCCACATCTTATGGGTAATTCTGAGGGAAAATGCTCAGTCTGTGCCCTCATGTCCCTCTGCACTGCGGGGACAGCCACTGCTTCCCCACCACACGAGGGCTTTGTAGGAATTATTCTTGATATTATTTTTATCATTATTACTATTTCCTAGGTGTTTGTGATGCTGGGGTGGTGGGAGGACCTGACCCAGCCTTGGGTGATGGGTCAGTGTGTATGGGGAGTTCTACCCCAGTGAGCTGAGGTTTCTCTGCCTGCTCTGAGGGTGTTCAGAGTCACAAACTCTGCTCTGTGTGGCTGTGGCCACCCCTAGGCTGGTTTAGCTCCTGCTGAAGCTGTGCCCTGCTCCTCACCTCCTCATCCTCTCGCTGCCCAGCCAGTTCCCCACAGAGGTTTTCCCAGAGGCTGCAGAAAAGTTACTCCGCAGCTTCAGTTCTCAGGTGCCCATTACAGATATGTTAAATACATAAATTAAAAACATCCTCCCTGCTCCTGTCCTCCCCCACGTCTGGAGCACCCATCACATGAGCTCCTGCTGGCCAGGGCTGGTGATGCAAGGGCAGGGATTACTCCAGCTTGTAGGAATTGCATGGCAGCTCCAGCCGTGTATTATAATTTTGTGCCGGTCGGCGCCAAGGCAGTAATCTCTGTGATAGCCTTAGGAGCAGCTTTGCCATGAGATCTGAGGAATGATATGTTGTCTCCCTGTGAAAGTGCTGAATTAAACGAGTATTTGCAAATTTTCACGAATGTGAAATTCCATCCCCCCCGCCCCGAACAAAACTGGGGAGCTTTCTTGAATCTGTGCAAATGACAGATGTGGAGAACTCCTGTGGTTAAAGAGTCTGCCCTTTTAAAATATCCTGCCCTCTGTTAGTTTTGTTTCTCTGGTAGAGATAATAGTTCTAAAAATTCCAGCATTATGGTTCAGTATGTTCTGAGGGGAAAGAATCTGTAAATCTTTTGTTGTGAACCCAGGAATTTTGCTCCGTAGAGTTCCAAAGCCGCCCCGTGTTTTACTGAGTAGAGGAGGTGAAGTTTATTAAGCCTGCCTTGGTGTTGACTTTATGACTTTGATATCAAGTTCTTTGTATTAACATATGATAATTTCTACCTGTATTGACAGAGAATTATAAATGCAACTGCACTATATCACCTGATGCTAAATGTGATGTGATTCATCCTTTGTTTCTTGTGAATCTAAAACCTGGATCTCCTGCCTTCCCAGGCTGTCTCTTCATTTAGGGACTACAAGCTTCAGGCATCAAAATCTGCTCTGCTCTATCTGTGGTTGTCACAAGGAAGTGGATTCTTCACCCAGTCAGGCCAGGGAGGGGTAGAGCAGCCTCCCTCCAACCTGTAGCTCCACCACAGCCAAGTCCTCCTGTACCTTTGGCTCCTGTGAGGACAGTGGGTACATTCTTCCATTTAATGGGTGTTTAGAGCAGTGCTGCCTTAAGATCAAAAGAATTACTCTGGATTTGTACCAGGGTAGCTAAACATGGAATCATGCATAATTCCCAAGCACATTTGTCTTGCAAGAGCCACACCTGA
This sequence comes from Cyanoderma ruficeps, assembly GCA_008694505.1. Classification (NCBI taxonomy): domain Eukaryota; kingdom Metazoa; phylum Chordata; class Aves; order Passeriformes; family Timaliidae; genus Cyanoderma; species Cyanoderma ruficeps. The sequence goes on along the minus strand of VZDJ01000038.1, from coordinate 340,904 downwards.
TCTGCCTCCCAGCTCTTATTTACATAAGACATCCTCGCTGTGTTGGGAACATCTGGGGTGGGGCTGCTCTGTGCCAGGGTGGGCAGAGCCTGGACCCCACCTCTCTGTGCCCGTGGATCCTGACTGCTGCCAGCCCTTCCTCAGACAGCAGGATCTGCTGGGCTCCTGCGTTTCTGTGGTCACAGCACTATCCTGCTTTATCCCTGAACACAATGGGATAAAATCCTACACGAGAAAGACATATCTCGGATGTTTCCAGGATGTGTACATCAGCGCTGCATGTGTAGTTTCTAGCACAGAGAGGATTAGAATAAATGCATTCTTAGTAGATACTGTTTTAATCTTCCAAGCTAAACTTAGATCTCGGACACCTGTCTCTGCAGCAGTCTGTCTCTTGAGCTCATGAATTTTGTGCACAGCTGTCAGTGCTCTATGTGGGGTTCTCTCTTTTCAGCTGGCTCTATTCCCAGTTGGCTGAAAAGTAGGAGCCTGTCTTAGAAAGAGAATTTCCACTCCTGCATACTTTGATGGAAACAAGAAGATATAAAACAAGATTTAATGACCTAGGGTTTTTTTGAACCATTTATTAGCTGTTCTGTACATACTCAGTCTCTGGGGAACTAAGTTACATATTATGATAAGTATAGAGTGCCTGTTCCCTATGGACTTTGTTTCATGATTTATGTGGATAAAATAAAGCATATAAACCACATAAATTACCTTGGATAGCTTACTTTGAAATGGGACTCCAGGAAGTGCCACGAGGTGGCCAGATGAAATGCTGACCTGAATCAGTGGTGCTAAAATGGGTCCAGCATCTCCTGGCCCTGCCAAGGCCTTTCTGTAACTCTGAGATTGAAGGTTACAAAAGGAGGAGGATGTTTGCTCTTGGGGGAAACCTCCACCTGTGTCGTCTTCATTCCTTGGGGACTGGTGAGATGGAATCTGTCACAAATGGAAAGACTTCACCAGGAGCTCACTGCCAAGAGGTGTCTCCAAAGTTTTGCAGTGGTTGACTGGAACTGGACTTCAGTGGTCCTTGTGGGACCCTTCCAACTCAGGACAGTCTATGATTCTGTGACTGCCTCCTTTTGTTCTGAGAAAGGGGCACTTGAGACTTTAAACCCCACCTTGCTCTACTCCCCCTCTTTGGATGGGAGCAAAAGCAAGGCTGCTCAAAATGAAGAGTCGCCTGGTGGGATGTGCAGTTTGTGTGGGCCTTGCTCTTGTCTGCCTTGGCTGCCCTCAGCCCTCCAGGCTGGGCCACATTAGGTGCAGCTCCAGACAAATGTTCAATTCAACCATCTCAAAAGCAGGAGTAATTCCTGCTAGGAGGGAAATCTTGTTCTCAGAGTGTTTCCAGAATTAACAGAGCTGTTTCCAGAATTGAAGGAGCCCGGTGCTTTGTGAGGGAATCATAAAAATGAGGCCTTGTCCATTATGGGCAGTAACAGGGATGCAATTCCAGGGCAGGGCATTTCCAGAGCCCATGTGGAGATCAGGTTTGCAGAGGTGCAAATAGCTGAGATTTTTAACAACGAGTCATCCTGTGAGTAGTAACAGGGAAGTGGAAACAGCCCAAAATGTCCAGTGCCACTTTCTGCACAACATGAGCCAGGCTTGGAGGATGTGGCAAACCTAGAAAGGTCAGCAGGTTTATCTGTGCTGGTCTGGTCTCTGGAAATGGAGATTTTGCTGCTGAGAGGAGATAACTGTTTTTCTCTTTTTACTTTGCAGGTTTTCTGTGATAACACTGTGGGCACAGCAACCCTTTTGGGGAGACAGAAAGCGGGGCCTGCCCTGGGTGAGCAGGAGCCGAGCCCCAGCCCTGAATCCTCCCTGGAGAAGAGAGAAGCAGCAACTGGAGGAATTTGGCTGGTGTTAGATGATACACCTACAGCAGCAGATAATGATTTGATCAATCGGCAGCCTTGTCAGATCAGACCCCAGATAGGGTGGCTGCGTGCCAGGAGCTGGATCACAGAGACTTTTGTTTGATGTTATCAGAGCACAATTAGGTTACATGCTTTGCTCCATGGCACAGGCCAAGTGCTGGCAACCAGGAGGTGAATTTACCTGCCCTGGGAGGGCTGGGCACCCCTGGCACCTCTGGTCACCCTCTGCCATGGCTGGGGCTTGCAGAAGGGGTGGCAGGAGGGCACCCTACAGTCCCTGCCCGGGTTTTGGTTCCTGTCAGCCAGCAGATGAGAGAACAAGTAGATTCAGTTTCAGGAGACCTCGGGGCTTAGTAAAAAAGAAAGCTCAAAGGAATTACTCTGTAGAAGAGTAAAATACCAGGTGTAACATGCAGCTAATTATGCCACTGGTTTACAGGATGGATTTTAAATGTTTCTTTCTGAAAAGCCTGAAAGGAAAAAAAAATCAAAGGGGAAAGATTGAAAAACAAGTATGAGAAGATATAAAACAAGATTTATATCTAAATAATTTCCTCTAATTGCTGTTAGAAGACATTAATTTTCCTTTTGATGCTCCACTTTACCTTAGGCTTTGCTGTACCTGCCAGGATGGCAGGGAGTCAAAGAGGATTAGCTCAGCAGCTCTCTGCCTTAGTAGCCTCTGTAAAAGATTTAGCAATGGGAAGAATATACAGGTTTTAAAAAAAAAATCCCGATTTAAACAGGCCAACGTCAACCTTCGTTTATCCCGTGCAATCACGATGACTTCACCAGCATCCTATGGGTACAAATGAGGTAAAGCCTGGGTTCAGAGTGCCAGGGGGGTGTGTGTGGCTTTTTTAAAATACAGAAGTACCTGGTGTACCTGTGGCTGCAGAGGTGTCAGTGGTGGTTTCGAAATAATTTCAAGTGGGAAACGTTTTGTCCATACAGCCAGCTAAGCCTAAAGACCAGCACCAGTTAAGGTCTGCCGAAATCTTGGTCTGGAAAAGACTTAAATAATGTAATGCTCAGGGATGAGCTATCCCTTTGCCAAGAGGGGACTCTGCCTAGGGAGAACCCAGACAGAAGCAGTATGATAATATTTAATTTGCCCAGACTTTTATAAGCTTTTGTTCTGGTTTGCACATGTTTGGGCCATCTCTCTGTATTTGGGTGGCATTTGGGCTGTGATTCCCCTGTTGTCCCTTTTTCTGTCTCCTCCATCTGAAGATTGCACAATTTTCTTGACAGAGACTGGGAGTGCAGAGGTTGCAGCTCCCCTCAGAGTTTGCTAGCTGAGGCTGAGCCTGGCACTGCTGCCAGCTGGGTGGGTCAGATGCTTTGTCTTTCACCTCTCGCCTTGTCAGAAATTTTCAGTCTGAGGGCACTTCTTGATGTCTGACTGCACCTGAAATGCAGGATTGCTTTTGGTGGCTGTGGCAGCCGCTTCCCAGCTTGACTCCAAGGCACCGACACCCGCTGGGTTTGACGGGAGTGGGAAAGTCCACGTTCCTCAGGCTGTGCTGAATATCTCAGCCTGGAAGTGTTGTTTATCAAAACTCCTCTTAGATGAACCTTGCGGTAATTCTCCATTAATTTATTTCCTCCAGTTATTACAATGAGTTCTGCTCTGGGGTATCCTGGAAAACCACTTGGAAGCGCCAGTGGAGAGAAATGAGGTGCGGTTGGCTGGAAGGAGCACCCTGTGCCACATCACAAGGCTTGATCTCTTATTTTCCCACTGCTTTAATCTATTCTGTTCTCTGTGTAGGGCTTAAACAAAAGTTACCTAAGAAGATCCTGTCTCTTTGTTTGTGTCCTGCATATCATTTTGTAGGAGGCAGCAATTCCTGAACACAGCTCACAGCTCAGCAGCGGTGCAGATGGGCCTTCTGGGTGAACAATAAAACCAGGGCACAAATAATGAGGCTCAAAAGCTGCTTTTAAATTGCAGGTTGAAGTTATGAATAAATCCCCTCCTTCAGATGGAAATACAGGAATATATAGTGTGTATTAACTGTCCAGTCCACTAAGGTCACGGTGTTCATGAGAGTCATTCTCATTTAAACACTAATAAATACCCCACCTGTCCAAAAGAGTTTTAAGTGTGTTGAAGACAGACACTGGTTGCTGAGCTCTTCTAAAAATCTGGTCCCACTAAATCAAGAGCAGACAGTCTCTCTTATTCATCTCCTTGTCTGGTGGTGGTTAAACAAATGCTTTTGAGTCTGAGGAGCATTAAAATTCTGCAGCTTCCATAAATGACTTTGATTTCAAGATGAACAACGAGATGTTCCAATCAAAACCAAAACCGCTGCAGAACGCAGCATTTGAAGGAAGCTGTGCTAATTTCTTCAGAAACAAATGTAGAAGTCAGTAACATGAAACAGCTGACCACGAGCCAGATGCTGCAAAGTGATAACAGGGAGTTCAGGAAGCCCCCAATAGCTTTGGCTTTCCAGAGAACTCGAAGATCCATATGTGCACCTTTAGGGCTAGAACTCCTTCACTAAATGCAGCAGTGCTCCAGACACAAAAATAAGAGCAGACCGTGCTTGCAGACACCAGTGAGTGAGCACCTCCTCGCTGTGGGGAGTAGTGCCTTTGTCCCTTTGAATATCAAGTTAGGAATTAAGTTATTTTGCACAAAAAGCAGCTACAGGGTACAGCTGATAATAACCAAAATACTTTCGTCTGCTTTGATATGTTTCATGAATTCCCCTTGCCATCATATTTAGAATAAGCTCACAAACTCCTACCAAAATTACAAAATATTATTCAAGGAAACGTGCATTATTTTCAGTTCTGCCTTCCTGCTCAAGAAACTGTTCAGTGCCCCCAAATATGACCGTGCCCTCTATTAAATCCATTGCATCTTGCCTGTATTCTGACCCACTGCACACTCTTTAATCACAATTTGACCAAATTTGACACTGAGTAATGGTGCAGGCTCTGAACTAAGTAGCAGTGGTTGGAATCTTAAGCAATACCAAAGTTACCGTGACTTTCTCATATCAGACATGTTCTTCTAAAGATGTCCTGTTCTGCTGTCAGGCTTTTCATTTTCAAAACAATAGATGAGTGTTTGGGAGTTGAGAGAAAGAAAACCAGTCTCCTACAGGAGATAAGATCTGATATAGAGACCTTGGAAAGAAAATACGGCTAGATTTATGGTTGCTGGAATGGCTGCTCTGTATCTTACTTATAATTTTTTACATTTATCCCAATGTATATTTAATGTTCCTCAAGCAATTTTTTACCACTAGAAAAGCTCTTTCCAGCAAATTCAAGGAATGGTTTAAATATTACAAGAAATGGGCAGAATCTCACAGATTCTGTGAGGTTCTGAGGTTTTATCTGTTGAGGCCAGATGCTTTAATGGTGATCTGTGATACTGAGGTTTCTTTGCACTGGAGGGTGATGGCTACAAATCCATCCCTTGAGGGGCCTTGTTCAGGATCGGGACCTGTACCAAACAAAGGGAATAACATCCGCCAGCCCTTTGGAATTCGTGGGGCTGGGTGCTCTTGTGTCATGCTTGGGATCACAGGCGAAGCCCTCAGGAAGGCAAGGGGCAGGAATTTGTCATTTTCCATCACTGACTCTGTGTCCTTCCCAGCTGGATGATGCATGAGCAGTACTGAAGGGGCTCTGGCCATCCCTGACATCCTGAGTGTGACCCCTTTTCTAGGGGAGGGAGGGGTGCTGCAACTGGGAGCACTGGGAGGAAGACCTCACATTCCAGTAGATAGGAATGTGCTAATGCCACATGTTCCTTTTTATCTTTTCTTCTTTTTTTTTTTTCTTTTTCTTTTTTCCAGGAGGGGCAGCTACCAATCTTTCTCAAAGCAAAACTCTCCGCACGACTCACCTTCCTTCCCAGTTTTCAGCATTATAACTATTATTTAACCTTTCAAAATAACACTGTGGCTGAAATCCCCACTCTCAGATGCAGTGCTTCTCAGTCTTTATTCAGCCTGCAGTATGGATCTTTCCCCCATGTTTTTCTACCACAAAAATGTTGTTATCTCCACGCCCTTGAGTCCTTCTCTTTCCGAAATTTACCCCAGTTCCCCTCAGCTGGTGACTTTACCCAGAGCCATGAACACTCGTGACCTCTCAAAGTCAGTCCCAGGCTCTCTGAGTGACAAAAAAACAAATTAGGGAGTGATTTGATTTTTAAGTAGAGGTTTATTTACTTGCCTGGGAGCCTGGGGCATAGCCAGGGAGAGACCCGAAGGTGTTCACAGCCCTGGTTGTGCCAGCTGTGCTAGACAGTGCTGCTGCCTTACATTAGAAAAACTTGATGATTAAAAAGAAACAGCTAGATATATCTAATTTAATAAGATACAACCCATGCGGATCATAAAAGGGAGATCATAGCTGATTAAAACTGCATGAATTGTTTTAAGTGCATTCCTCAATTTTTAGACTAGAACAAAGGAGATGACCTGATTTATCCTGGAATATGGAGATAGATAACAGCAACTACCTCGACTAGACTTTTCCTCTGCCAATTCAGGATTGTATATTTAAAAACTAGTCTGGACAAACACTAGCTGTGTGCCAAGCAGCAATGTTTCCATCACTTCCCTTGGAAGATTATTCCATACACTAATAGATCTTGTTGTCAGGAGGCTTTTTCTTGCAGCCTAAATCATTCACCTCAAAGCATTAAGAACTCAGGCAAGAGTCTAATGGGTTGGGTTTTTTCCCTTGTGCCCTGCTCCTCTCCAGTGTCTCCAGGCTGTAGGCAAGGCACATGGAGCTGCTGCTGAGCTGGATTACCAAGAGTTTGGGTAATCGAAACAGGCTGCTCTGAAAGGCCAGCCTAGAGACTGGTAAAAATTTGGCTTATGGACAGAAAATAGAGGATGTTGCAACCAGGAAACAGTTCAGGATGGGGAGGTGTGGCAAGGTTTGCTTTTAGCTACACTTTGGTTTCCCTTTTACATTAAAAGGGCCTTCACCCATTTGGGGCCTTGAAACAAATTGCTGTTGAGGCAAAAGGAGACCAAAGAGAGGAGGTTTTTCAGTGATACCAGAGCAGTGCTTGACTGACCTGCCTGGGTGTCTGACCTTACCCCCCGTCAGTCCCTGTTGTGGTAAAGGACCAACAGCCTTACCTGCTGTGGGTTATCTGTAAATAAACACCACCAGAGCAGAAGTAGTTTAAATAAGCTGCCTTAATGTATTGGTCTGATAACAGATTTATGGGACTGTTTCCACTCCTGTGAATTGGCCCAGCTCCACTGACTGAATTAGGGCTGTGCAGATTTACACCGGCCGAGGATGTGTCTCGTTGCGTTTAATATACCAGGAACTCTCGGGCCAAAAATAGCCGTGGATACCTTGAAAGGAAATGCCATGTGAAATGCTGACTGAGAACAAGGCTGTTGGAAGGAGGAGGAAGAGGAGGAGGAGGGAGGAGGAGGAGAAGGAGGAGGAAGAGGGGAATGTTGGGGTGACTAATACTCTACGGCCATCTGCGCAAATTGGCAGCTGCAAAGTAAAGCAGCAGGGTTATTGCAGTATTTATGTATATCTATATAGATAGATAGATAGATATTGAAGCACTAAGTGTAAAGATATTCTGTATGGAAGCATTCAGCATTAATCAGTGGGGAACATGAAATAAAACACGTAGGCCATTGTGTGAGGGTTTAGTTCCCTCATTACGGGGAGCGTGGCGCACGGAAGGGGCAGCGCAGGGCAGCCAAAGTTATTCAGGGATTTGGGGAATGAATTATAAAGAAAGATTAGCTAGGCTTGGCCTCTATAACTCTGAAGCAAGAATTGTTGAGTTGAGCAGCTTGCCCAGGCACAGTGATACTGAATTGGGAGCTCAGGGAAATAATTCCTTATCTGAGCTCTCTGACAGACCTGCTGGAAAAAGCACCATGGAAGATTTGGAGGGTGGAGCTCCATCTTCATGTGCTGAGGCTGACCCCGAATCCATGTGTGGGATTTGAGTGCAGGGATAGATGAGAGAACAGGAGGAGTTTAGGCACCTGGATTTCATTTTTTGAAACTTACAGGGTATTTTTGTGGCGAGGGAACTGAAAGAAGGTGAGACTGTGGCCCTGGTGAGGTTTGGTGGTGCTAGTTTTCACCAAGGCACTCCACATTCCTGGTTTTGTACTGGACTCTGTCATCGGCTTTTCAGCATTTAAAAAGGGTGACCTTCAGGCCTGGCATCAGGTGTGTTTTTATTTTCAGCACATTGTAGCTTTCATTGTGGTATTTCCAGCCAGGTTTTCTGGAAAGCTTTTTGGAGAACGCATCCTGGTTTAGCCTTTCCATATTGAGGATCTACTTTCAGCCTACCCTTATTATCCCTGGGAATCAAACCAGGATGTTTAACCTGTCCATGACACCTTAGATCCTGTCTATACAATGAGAACAGAGATGAGTTGACAGTGCTGTGCTGATCTGGACGTTTGTGACCATCTCCGTGCATGTGGAATTTGTGGTGTAATGAACATCTGAAAAGGGATTTGAGGTCCTTGGGTTGAGGCCCATATCCTGTAAAACACCACATTGTGGTTGTCGTATTCCTCCTCACTGGTGAGCTGTCAGGGACACAGACTCAGTGCCACTTGGCTGATGAAAGGGCAGGACAGCAATGCCAGCACCACTCCATGGAGCAGCTTCCAGGAATCCTGCCGGGCGCGGCTCCGGGAAGGGCCTGGCAGCAGCACAGGCAGTGGTGCTGCTCCATGGATCAGCTGCTCATCCCAAGGCTCCACAAGTGCTCTTCCCACCACTGCGGGCTCCAGAGCAGCTCAGGAAACTCCAGGAAATTCTCAGCAACCTGGTGGGAGTCCTGTCCCAAGGCTGTATGGACAAGGCCTCCGTGATTTGTTTGGTTTCCTGATTCCCATCTTGGTCACGATGGGAAAGGCTGCACTGGTGCAAAATTGTTCCACATGAAAGCCCAAGGCTCAGTTTGTTATTCTGGGTAATTCCCACCATCCCCAGCCCTCTGCTCTCCCATCCAGCCCTAGGAAAGGCTCTCACAGAATGGTGTGGATGTTTTGGGGATCTGTACTTGCAGTAATTCCTGTGCCACCCCATGGACAGGCAGGAATAAATGTTTAATAATAATGGAAATACACCAGTGTCTGTGCATGAATCACAACTTACTGTTTCCAAGGCTGGGGGTGAGAGGTGGAGAGGAAGTTGATCTGAAATGGAGCCAGAACACACTATTGATGTTTTAGCTGGGGACTCTCTTAAAAATGTGCTGTTTTCTCAGGGCTGAAGGCTCCTGAGGAGCAGGCAGTGTGCTGCTGGCAGGGCCTGGCAGGACTGAGCATGGGAGATGATTTGGCACGAGCTGTTTTTCGTGGTGTGTCACTGGAAAAGAGCTGACGGAGGTGTTGCTCTGTGGTATCCTGTGGTAGCCAGTCCCACCTCCCCTGGCTGGCCCTCTCAGGGTGTGTCTTGCTGGGTTTGTGTAGGGGGGTGCAGACCACCCCTTTTAAGGTTATTTTTTAAAATTATTTCTTTGTTTGTTTATTTTCTTTACCTCAGAGTGACCATTTCTGAGTTCAGCAAAGCTTCTCTGTAATAAAGGGAAGCTCAGGCAGACTTTGGGTTCTCCCTGAGAGGGGCACCCAGCAAACCCATCCCATGATCTCCTGGGATTAGCACTGCTGGATGTACAGCTTGGTGAACTTCAGCTGTCTGGTCTTTACCTGGTGTTGAGGGTTTTTTCCTGTTTTGTTTCAGTTTTATAATTGTTTTTTTTTTTTTTCCTTTAACCTCAGGATAGTTCAAATGAGTTAATTACTCCAAGGTAAAGGAGACATCTTTTAATGTGAAGGCTACCCCTGCACATGTGAAATATTTAACACTTGGTATGCTGAGACTTGCTCTTCAAAGCATTTTCTTTAGCTCCAGGGGTAAATAACGTTTGGCAAGGATGATTTAGCAGGCACCAGAGGGAAGGTGCCACCACACAAGGAAATCACCCAGACACCCCTCCCGTTTTCAAACTGATTTCAATACACCCCATGCACCTCGTTGTACTGTGCTGCTGAATCCTGGAAGGTGCAAAGGAGGGGCACACACCGTGTCCGTGGCAGGAATCTCATTTCATCTCGTAAATTTTATTAGCATCCTTTAACATGCACCAAATATTCCATTGGCATTTACAGAAAGAAACCCACTTGATTAGATTTTAGAGGCGGGATTTGGGATGTGCATATGGTTAAATCCCTGGTGTTTTCTTTACAAACTAATTCTTGGCCAATTTGGCTACGTGAGCCAAAGCCTTAAATGGCTCCCCAGGATTGAAACTTTGTGGAAAATTTCAGTCTCCTTGATGAAAGGCTGTATCCACAACACAGAGATCTTCTCAATCTCTGTATAACTGCAATGCTGAAGAGTTTGTTTCTTAAAAAAAAAAAAAAAGCTAGAATTAGTGCCATAATAAAAGCAGACAATTTAAATGCAAACTAAAAGGAAATTAATTTTAGGGGGATTTTTTTTGATCTGCCGTTCCCAAGAAAAGTTCTTCTTTTATGGTTCAGAAATTCAAATACTGAAAAACTCAGGGGTTTGGCCAAAAGTACTTTTGTTTTTAGGCATTTGGTTTTTCAGGAAAAATAGGACAAAAAATTTCCACACACAAACCAACACTTTTCACAACCTTTCATGTTTCCTTGGAAATTTTCCTTCCAATTTGTTTTTGTTGGAGAAGTCGGGCTCCACCCGCCCCCGGGGAAGGATCCGCAGCCTACCTGACTGGAGTCCTCAAAAGCAGGTTAATTCAAAGTTCCTCCACTTAGCTGAGCTCTGTGGGCTGAGCAGGGTTATCCTTAGCACAAGTCACGGATATTCCTGGGTGTCCTTAACCCTTCTTTTCCCAAGCCTTTGCTGTGGGGCCCTCCCTGTTATCCCTGCCAGGTGGTGACTGTGGGCATCCCCTGGGAGCTGTGTAGGGCTTGCAGGAGTTGTTGGGAGCTCTCTCCTTAGCTCAGGCTTGGAGTGGAACCCCAGGAATTCCCGGGGAACATCCCAGAGTGGTGCTTCTTTCAGTCCTGTGCCCCAGAGCAAGGCTGGCTCAGTCCCTGAGGGGCGACAGGGTCTCAACACAGGAGCTTTGCATTTCTGGGAGCCGGAGGGGAAAGGAGGAGCCAGGAAGGAATGCAGAGAGGATTGTTCTTCTGCTGGGAAAAGGTGTTCTGCAGGCAAAAACCAAATAATTATGGCAGTCCCCAAAAGCTTTGCATCCCTGGTTTTCCTGGAGGAGTTCTGGCTGCTTCAAGGAGTACAGACAGTGTGGTGCATGGAGATGTGCAGAAGGCACCCTGTCCCCACCTGGGTTTGGTGGCTGAGGAGGGGCTGTGGGGGCTCCCAGGTGTGGGTTTACCTCGGAGCTGGGCAGCAGGAGGGACGATGTGTCCCCTCATCCCCTGAGCCTGCAGGTGCCCCTCTCTCCCTGCCACCATCCTTGCCACCTTACCCCAACCCTGAGCTTTCCATGCCCGGATTCCCTCTGTGCTCCTTTGGCTTTATCCTGTTAGTCTCCAGTTTCCAAAGTGTACTGGGGCGTTTGTCAAAAGCACCGGGATGTGCTGTTTTTACGGAAAATCAATGGGGTTTAGCTATTAAGTGCTTTCACCCGAGTCTTTTGAAACTGTCCCCCATCAATAAGGAAACAAAAGCAGAAGGCTGTGTGTGAGTGAGTGAGTGAGGCAGGGGTTTGGGAGCTGGCCCTGTGCACAGGCAGAGGAGCCGGGAGGGGAGGAGGACACGGCTGCAGCAGGAGCTGCATTAGCCGGGATTACCCCGGAGCCGCGATTTCCACCGAGAAAAGTTCACACCGCTCTTAAAACGTTTGTTCTCACAAAGTGAGGGTGCTGCAGGAGCAAAACACTCCGCCTTTTAATGTCTTGTATAATTAAGGACCACTTTATTTTCTCTTTTTATTAATGACTTACCTTTAATGTTAGCCCGATGACACAGTTGTGTAATTTAATGTGAAATGTATTATTCAGCTCGCTGCTGCCTTACAGAAAGGTTTTGACAGGCTGGAATGGGTTTGGTTTCAGGACAATAAACCATCTTTTTTATACATGTTGGGAAGAAACTTGAAGGAAGTGAGGTGGTTCTTTCAGTAGTTTGATGGGATTAATTTTTTTAAAAGAAAGTGTAGCTGAAGGAGAAAAATCCAGTAAAGGCCCTATCATGGCAAAAGCCAATTAGTTGTTCAGTTCCCAAATCAGAGGAAGCATTTAGGCATATCCTTAAGTCTCACTGGGGACTTGCCTCAATGAAGCTTATGCTCTTTTGACTAAACACTGAGTTTAAGCAATTGTTTACCCTTTGCACAGTGAAATTTGGAGAAAGAGATATCTTTTATTAAACCGGTGTTTTGTAAGGCACACCAGCATGGCCTCTGTCTTTGGAAATGCCACTTGGAGGCAGCTGAAGATTAGCAGTCGCCTCAAGTTAAACAAATTTAGGAATATTCCAGTGATTCTGTTGAACTGGGGGGCAGAAATATTAATAATTAAACGGGCTGTATGAAGAGGCTTCCTGTGGGAGTAAGCGATTTGATCCAGTGACCCAGTCCTAAATTCCATTTGCTGAAGCAAAAAAATCATATAGGGAAAAAATGAGAGAAAGTTTGTTGCGGTCTTGTGCTTTAGACTTCCTTCCAAACTGAGTGAAAATGTGGAATCTTTTTTCTGGTGCCACTTTCCTAGGAAACAGAGCCAGTGCAGTCAGGCTGTGGTGCTCAGTGACTCTGGATCTGATGGCTGATTCCTTCCAAACTGGATGTAGGTTTTGGCAGAAAGCTGGTTCCTGTGGATGAGGTGGCTGGGGAAAGGAGAATTCCCAGATCCAGGTCAAGGTCTGCCATGGGAATCTCAGTGCTGGGGCAGCAGAGCATTGCTGGGGCACAGAGCAGAGGACACCTGGCCCAGGGTGGGGAGGAGCCCTCAGGCCATGGCACACACCCTGTGTGCAGGGGCTCTCCCTGTTCATTTCTCTGGTTTCAGGCTGCTGCCCTTGATCTCTGATTTCTGTACAGGCAAGAGACTTATCTGTACCTATGCAAAATCAGATTATTTTATCTATCCCTGCCTGCATGACAGAGGATTTTTCAGAAAAAAAAACATAGCAGGGGATTTTTCCTAATTCCTACCTTTTTCAGATTCCTGAAGAAGGGTGCTTAGGAGCAGTTTAAATGCAGGTTTCTGTCCGAAATCCAAGTCTTTGGTACTGCACTCTCAATTCCTCCAGCACCCCAGCACTGATGAAGGTAATTTGTATTCCCTATAAACCCGGTCCTAGAGTATCCATCCACCCCTGGAGTGTTCCCTGTGTGCCTCCCAGCAGCCTCAGCCAAGGGGAGGATGCATTATTGCTCTTGTGGTTGGACTAAAGCAGTGGCCAAAGGTGCACAGAGGGATCACCTGAACACAGACACCTGAACCACGAGGGTTTTTCTTCCTTCCTCCCTGTAAAAAGCAGATGGTTTGGAGTCGGACACATAAATGAGGGAAGAGAGGTCTGCACTTTGGGCAGTGTCTGCACTCCCAGGGCCCTCCTGGAGCTGGATGCCAGGTACAGGGGGAGGCTGTGGACAGGAGCTGGTCCCACGTCCCATCTGCATTAGGCACCACTGATATGCTTAAATTATGATCTTGCAATTAAAAACTGTATTAAAATCTTCTGCTGGTTCTGGAGTGGGAAGCTGTAGTAAATCAGATAGCTACATGGAGACTCTTAGACAAGTTACAAATTATTCATAACCAATTATGTAAATTCCTCTGGAGCTGTAATAGTAAAAAACATCCCAGAGCCCCGTACAAAAAGTGGGTTGGTTTGGGGACCCCCAGAGAAGGAGCAGCACTATTATTGTTTAAGTCTTCTCTGTAAATGTGTTAATGGATCCACTCTGAAGTATCTGAGGGGAGAAAGAACAGACTCAACCTATTAACTGCCCATGTCCTAGTAATCATCGAATAAATTGACTTTTATTGTATCCAAAAGTAAGAAATCTTCTGGGGTAAAAAAAAACCTTTTGCTACTTGGCTGCTGATAATTGGAATCAACAACTCAAGGAATTAAGGAGGCCAGATCAGCTACATGCTTTTAAAATGATTTGTAGCTGATGCATTGCCAGTTACGCGCTCCGTGGGCTAATCTCTAATTGTATTTTCATGTATGGCTCTGGACTGAGTGGGTGATTTATTTGACACACGGTTTGATCTACTCATCAGCAGCCCTTCACATACAGGATTTGCCATCCCAGGTTGAGCTCTTTGTCCAACAGGTCCCATGCCCTGCCTTTAGCAGTGGCTGAAAATGCTCTTGCATGGCAAAGGGCTTGGCTGCTGCTGCTCCTGGTGGCCCCGTGGCTTTTCCCACTGTCACCTCTTGGGTGACAGAGACCAGAGGCACATTCCAAGGCTGCTCCCGAGCCAGGAGTTGTTGCCCTTGTGAGTTTTTCGGGAGCCAAGAGGTTTTTTGGGACCCTCCTGTGTGAGGTGTGGGTGAGCACCAGTTCAGAGGCCGGGCAACTTGGCGAGCTCTGCTGTGGGAGATACTGAATCACTCACTCCTTCTCTCTCTCTGAACTTGTTTCCACCCACTCCTTCTCTTGCATAATTAGTCTATAAGCTCTCCAGGGCAGGGACCATCTTTTTATAACCTGTTTTGTGTAACACCTAACACACAATGGGGTGCCAGTCTCACCTCAGGCCTGCAGGCACCGCACTGCTGGGGATAATTAGTATTTTTTTAGGCACCACTGTAGTACAAATAACCAGGGTGTTTTGTTGTTGTTATTTATTCTTGGCCAAGGCCTGGTGAAGGCAGCAGATCACAGAGGACTGTGGACAGGCTGAGTTTAGAGAAGAGCAGACACGTGAGCTTGTGGTGAAGATGGAAGGGCTCTGCAGACCTCTTGTTTTAATCCCAGCTCAGCTGCTTCTCGAGTTACTTTTAACTGTCCACTTCATTACTTCTCACCAAAGTTTCCTTGCTATGAAAAGTGTAATTAAGGACCATCTCTTTTGTGACGGTCTGTTAGAGGTTTGGCTAGAGCAGAAAGAGTAAGAAATTAGACATGGCAAATTCAGTTTAATTGTTCCTTGCCCTCGCACAGACCAGAGGATGTTCTTACAGCACTTCTGTAACGTGTTTTGCTGTGGGTGGCCAAAAGCTGGGAGAAATCACAGAAGATCAAGTGCCAAAGTGTGTGTGTGTGCTCATCTGACCAGCCGGGTGTGCATCACGTGCGTGAGAAATGCCTTTTTTTTTTTTCTTTAAATTCACAGAACTGCTCTTTGTTTCCTTAATCTCACCGTGGATGGCTTCCTCTCTGCGTGCCCATGCTGTAATTCCCCCAGTAGACATCTGTCAGGAATACACAAAAACGAGCACAGCTTTGATGCAACAACAGAATCCTGGAAACTAATCAAGAAAAAAAAAAATTGCCCTTGTAAAACTGGGTCTGTAATTATTATGGGAGCCAAGATATCGAGATAATAAGGAGACAGCCCTAAATAACTTGGGGGAATTACAGAAGGTAATAATGTACTGCACCACTGCCAGACAGGGTTAGACAGACAGAGTGGCTTTGGGTTTTGGCCTGGGTTCTGCATTGTGTTAAGGCTGCTCCAGCGCTGCCAGACCGAGGGAGGAGTGTGAGGAGAGGGGCTCTGCAGGCTCCTGCCTTGGGCTGAGCCTTCCTGGGCGCCACTGGGGGATCTGCAGCTCCTCACCCCCCTCATCCTGCAGCCTGGGGAGGCTCCAGCCCTGCCAGGTACCCCAGAGCTGCTGCAGAGAGGCCTGAAACCTGTTCAGTGTGGGGGCATCAGCTTTTCCTTCCTACGTCAGCTTGGCCTTGACATCTCCTACCCACGAGATGCTCCACCCCGTGCCAGCAAACCTGCCCTGGGCACGGCAATCTCTGCAGCTGCCCCCCTGCAGTGTGATACCAGCCATGCAAAATAGGCAAAGGGTTACCAAAACCAGAAAAAAAAAAAACAAAAAACCACCCAAGCAAAACTGTTGCTGTCTCTGAGGGAGGGAGTGTCAGCTCGGCTTTGCTGGTTATGGTAAACTGTTGTACACAAGCTCCTATCCTCAAACAGGGATCTCTGTGCCAGGAAGTCCATGTAGAGCTGGAAAACAGATGGTGTTGGGGAGCGAGCTAATCAGGAGTGGTTGCCCTGCTGCATTTGTGTGGTGCCAGGAAGAGTCAAGCCAAGCTCCCGTTGCTTTTTCACAGCCACCTTCAGCAGGGCAGGAGCAGCCCCAGTTCTCCTGCTGAGGGAAGAGAGCTCTGGCACGGGCAGCACTGCGGTGCAGACATATCCTTTGGGTGTAATAACAATAGAAAGATGAGATATGTCCTTTTCTGAGGGTTTGGAGCAACGGGGTGTTAAGATAATACAGGCAATCAAGCTCGAAATGTATCTGGTGGTGGTTTCTAACCCTGCTGGTATTTCTCCTCGGGGTTCAGTGTGTTAGAAGAGAGCAGGGGAGTGTTTTAAAGTATGCAGAACCCACAACCAGGAGCAAAGACTTCCAAGGATCTTAACACTCATTTAGACCAACAGAAATCACTCCGTGCTACAAAGCTGCTCTGCAAACTGGGGGGCTGAACTCCTTTGGAAATTCAGCTTTTAGGTGCCATCGATTTACTAATCATCAAGACGAGATCTCTGCATCTTTTTCAGCAAAGCAAGTGCTATTTAAAGACACAAATCCACACTTGTATTATTAAACTTCATGTTTCTGTTTTGCAAGGATATTCCAGCTCCAGGATGGGGATGTAGAGCTGTTATCCCTTCGGGCTGACTTCAGCCCTCAAAACTGAATCTTAAACAACAACCTCTTCACTTCTCCACTTCATCTTGGAGACGCAATAAAATGTTCTGTGCCTTCCTTAAACAGAAGAAAAAACCCCATGAGTTTCAGGTGTGTGAGCACTGACAATCCCAGTGAATGCCACTGAAGAGTCCCCTGTACAGCAGCACTTTCCAGGGACACTTCCGACCTCTCCTTTAATGTCCTCGTACTCGGTACCTGGAGGGGCATAGCATGCTACTGCTAAGTGCTTTTAAATTAGGATTTTAAAACTTCTCCTGTGGTTACCCCCGCTGATTACAAATCTGGGGTTTTTTCCCCACCAAGCCCCGGTGTTTTGGCTCCAGCACCCTCATCAGTTGTAATTACTGTGCCCTTTTACATGGAAAATGTGATCAACTTCAGCTCCTCTGAGCTGCTTCATCCATCTGCACCTGTGGCTATGGAGGGAATGGCTCATGCTGGAAATTCTGACTCTATCAGAATGGCAATTATTAATCCTAGGAACTGCATTAAAAATATCTCCCTTTTTATTAGCACTATTAAGAGAAGCCTTATTCTTGATGATCTGCTAATCGCTTGTCATGTTAATTCCAATTTAATGTCTAAAAGCCCTTCTTTAGTTTGAGTCAAAATCATGTGTTTAAAGACACAGGAATACAGTTGATGAATTAATTTGGTTGACTGAAGGTAAATATGGCCGGGGTAGATCTCTTCATTCCCTTCTCTCTTTGAATCCTGTTTAATTCACACAGCAAGATGGCCATACACATTCTGCATTTCACTGGGTTGTGCTGAGCACAAATGGCCTTTGCAAATCAAGAGTTTGGGCTGAGCTTGATGGGGTGTGCTGGTGCCAGCCAACTCTGCCTGTCCTGCATCCTGCCACAGCTCACAGCAGGGCTGGGATTCTGCTGTGGCTTCAGGTCCAACAAAAATCTCCCCTGATGAGACCAGGAGGAGTAACTCGAAAAGTTTGCTCCTTTAAATCTCTGCTTTTGGTGTAGTAACAATAGAAAGATGAGATATGTGTCCAAGAAATCAAGGGTAAAAAGACAAAAGTTCGTGGTGTCTGTGCACAAACAGGAGAGGGAGAACAGGAGCAGTCCCCAGGCCCTGCAGCAGCCCTGTAAGGCTTTGCATGTTTGTCCTGCTCTGCTGCACCAGTCCCAGAGCCAGAATCCCTGCCCTAAGCCCTGAGCTCAGGTTAAGCCTGCTCAGGGAGCTGGGATGTCCAGATCAAGCATCACTTGTGACCTTGTCCCCATTGTCACTGCCCTGCCTGTGTCTGCTGGGCTGTTCCGAGTCCCTGTGTGCATCCCTGACCCTCCAAAATCTGTTCTCATGGAGCAGAGGTGGGGCACGACAGCCCCTTTTGCAACCACCAGTTTTCCTGCCTCTGCTCCTGCCTGGGTGGCTCAGCAGCCACAGCTCTCATCATTAGCAGCCACTGGTGGGTCCCAGATTTAGCCCTGTCACCACAAACCCTCTCTTTTGCTCCAGCTTTAGCAAGTGGCAACTCCCTTAATTACACATTTTTCTCTCCTCCACCCCAGCTACTGCACCCGGGGCTGGGGGAAGGGAGGGGAGAGCAAAAAGAAGGACTCAGAGGGGGAAAGTTAAATGAGGAGCGCTGTGGTCCATCCTGCTGGCTGTAGCATTACTGTTCCCTGCAGCACGAGTTTAGCAAAGCCCTGGCCAAGTGGGTTTTCTACTGGGTCTGCAGCTTAGGGCTGGATTTTGGGGCTTCCCCCACCTCTGTCCTTTTGTTCCCGGCTCAAGGAGGCTTGCAGTGTGCCTCCCCTTCTCTGACCCTGGTTTGGGGTGAACCCAGCTTTGCCCTAAGCCCACCACCATCTCCTCAGGCATCCTCCAGCCTTGGCCGGGGCTTTCCTTTGCTCCCTTGTTCCTCCCTGCTCCTCTTTCTCTTTCCTTTGCTGCCCTCTATCCCTCAGCCTTGCTCTGCTGCCTGGCGCACAAACCTCGAATTTGCTGCATAGGCATAAAAATCCTGTGAACTGCTGCACCTTTTGCACATGGATAGGTCAAAAAAAGAAGTGTAGCAATTTGCTTGAACATGTGCACGGGCAGTATTAATGCAGATCAGTTGCAAGAAATAACGTAATACAGATTTGCCAACGTATGTATTGCATAAATGCTGACAGGTGCTGACAGAAGTGTGTGCGTAAACATTTAATAGCACTGTTAATTCATAGCACAACAGTTGCTGTTGGCATGGCTCGGAATTTATTATATTTTGCTATTTATTCCTAGTCAGCTTGTTGTCCATCATCCTCCCAGATGGCATGTCTGCCGCGATTCCTTCCTCCTCACATTTGCATGATGCTTCTCCCGGGAGGAAAAGCAGGGTGGCTGAGAGCTCAAGTTGTGCTTGCAGGCTTCCAAAGCCTCCTTTCTTGTTCAATATAAGCCCACTCAGTGACTGTGAAGAGTTCCCCTAATCTCTTCATATCTTAATTGCTCTCTGTGAATCGGGGGAAATAAATATTTCATTCCCTTATAGATGTGTTTCCCTATTTCTGTTTTTCTTTCCTAATCTGTTCGGATCGCCGTGGTGAAAACCCAGCCCCACTGAAGGCAGAGGCGAAACCACCACTGATTTCACTCCAACGAAGATTCACCTTAACTGACTCTGCCTAAAAGTCCAAGATAATCATCAAGGCTCCTTTTAGAGTCCCTGTTGAAAGACACTGGCACCTCCAGCATCAATCCACCCTCCCCGTCTCAGACAGATAGCTTGGGAAGGGATGAATGGCCCTCCAGAGGTGCCAGTTTTCCCTCTCCATTCACCACAGCAGGAAGTTCAAACTCAAACTAACTTTTAGGTGGCTGATTTTTCAGCTGAGAGTGGCAGGGATGAGTCCTTGCATTGCTGTAGTCCTTCCTCTCTCCCAGGGCTGGGATGTTCCCTGCTGCAACACTGCAAGTATTTATAGCTGGCTCGATATTTGTGTGAGATTTGTCCCTCAGGTATCCCCCTGGGAACGACACCCAGGTGGCCTTGGGCAGTGCCTGGCTCTGGCTGTGCCCCTGTGTTCATCCTTGGCAGTTTCCAGGAGCAGCAGGAGGAGCTGTGTGGATACACTGAGCAGCCTTTAGCCGGGCATTGCCGAGGGAAAAACTGAACCAGCCCGTAGGTTTCACATTTGGCTTTTCTCAGTGGAAAAACTGGACAATATCAAGTGACAAGAACGGCTTTCCAAAAACATTTTCTTTCCAGCGGTGAGTGAGAAGGAGCTTTTTCACTCTTAATCTCCAAAGGCACACAGGAATTGGTTGTGTTTCAGGTGTGAGGGGCGGTAAATGGGGTCTCTGTGGGTCTGCTCATGGTGGTCTTCAGAAACATGGGAATAATGAATGGCCACATGTGACAGCCTCAGGGACATGCTCCTCGTTGTTTCCCCCCAAATTCAGGATGCTGGTTAGGTGGTGGCACTGACAAGGACAGTTTGATGGGGTTCATTCCTTTAATTTCACCAGGAGCCCACAGGAACTGCAGGGTGGCCTGGCTGTGGCAGGGAGTGGTGCTGCCAGGCCAGGGGGGCTATAGGTGCTGAATCCCAGCCCTGAAAGCTGCTGGGGTGTCCCGCTGACAAGTGAGAGGGAGAGAAGTTTCTTGGCTTCAAACAGTCACCACACAGGAAAAGTCAACACGGAGGAGAAAATAAAGCCCTTGTTCCTCTGAATTGTGAAATTGTTTCCTCTGTGGGTGTAAATGGATGGAGGATATTCTGATTTATCAGGTAAGGATCTGCTCTAACGTGCAGTAAAAGCTTCAAGTTCTGGCTGTAAGTCAGGGGTTAGTCCTTTGGGTAGTCGCAGAGGAGGTTTTGCAGGGGGATCAGAAGGTAGAGCCCTTGGGAACCCCAGGAAAAATAAACACAACCCAAAAAGCTGTGAGAGATTGTGTGACAGCCTCTGGTGAATGAGAAGTGACTGAACACCAGGTTTTTCTCTTTCACAGCCATAAACCCGGGCTAAGGAGCCTGTCCATTACATCTCTGCTGTGGTATCACTCCCCGTGTTTGACACTGCTCACATGATCTACGAACTGGGGCCTGGTTTTGATTTAGCACTGTTTATTAACTGAGCAGTGCTGACATATTTTAGTGCAACATATAAAATCTAAGGCTTTTTCTTAAGCTGAGGAAATGAGGTTATGTGACATTGATCCAAAATGGAGGGGAGTATTTTAGGTTTCACGTTAACAGACAAGGGAGCAGAGACAGGGGAAATGCAGTTTTCTCCTGTCCTCCCTGCCAAGTCCTCTGCAAATGGGGCAGAAACACCAGGTTTCAGGAAAGTCTGGTGCAGATTTAAAACCAGCTGCAAATGGCTTTTGATCATTTTGTCATGTGTGTGAACGATTGTAAGAATCAGTTTAAAACCTAAATTGAGACAATAAGAAATTCAAAACAACGTCTGCTTGAGTTATTCAGCTCTGAAAACAGTTGGACATGAATGTCCCGTGGCTACAGTGAAGGTACAAGATGTTGTCCCCATCAAATGGAAGAGGAAACTGAGGCCGGAAATGGGGGAATGGTGATTCAATGGGTAGAGAAGAGGTTGGTCCTTCAGATTTTAGGACTTTATGGAATCCCCCCGTGCTGGGAATGTCAGCAAAGGATAACTGATTGAGGAAATCTAGAGCTTATTGGCACCAAACACTGATCTGCAGACAGGCAATGACAGGCCATTAATAGGCCTGGTAATATGGATTTGCAGTAACTGTTTGGGGTGTTTTGTAAGGCCCTTGGCCACCTGTCAAAGCACTGAAGCTGGTGCATTGTTCCAGCTCTGGAGTTGCTGCTGTTGGTGTGAGTCCAGAGCTGCTGTGGTTGTGCAACGCTCCCAAGTCCTTGCTTTTCTCCTGGTTACCTCTTGAATGAAGTCCTTTCCTTGGTTTTGATAAAAATTTGGCTACACCCACTCAACACTGCTGTGCTTCTCGGAAATAGGGCAGCGGTTGTGTAACTTCCATTCATCTGTCCATGCAGAGCAGGTAATTTCCATT
Source organism: Cyanoderma ruficeps (assembly GCA_008694505.1). Lineage (NCBI taxonomy): Eukaryota > Metazoa > Chordata > Aves > Passeriformes > Timaliidae > Cyanoderma > Cyanoderma ruficeps. Next base: position 319,133 of record VZDJ01000038.1, on the reverse strand, counting down.
ATTGAGGTTTCCCAACATCATTAGAGAGTTGCATTAATGGGGCTTATCTGTGATAACCAGTGCAAACTAGTGCAGGAAAATCCATGAACAGAGCCAGCCCTGTTTAATTCAGCCTGGTGAGTGAACATTACACCATTACCCTCCACCAGCCTCCTGCTCCTCCCCACACCTCTCCTGACCTCTGTCATGGTGCTTGGAAACCCACTGGCTGTACTTTGGTCCCTGCTTCAGCTGGAGCTGCCTGCAAGAGGTTCCCACCATCAGTTACTCTGTGATCTGAGCAAGCTGTGCTGCCATTTCCCACCAAATTCCCTCAATTCCCACCAGGAGTGTGGGGTTGCCCATTTCCCTCCTGCAGCCAGCCCAGAGCTCGCTGGTGCGTCTCTCCTTTCCCACCACTCTTGTCACCCCAAGAAGGAGGAATGAAGGACTTCATGCCTTGCCCCATGTAATCTCACTGCTAGCTGACGTTTCTCCTCCTCCTCCACTCATTTATCCCAAATCCCTTCCTTTTCAGATCCCTTCATTTCCTCCTTTTCTCAGTTTTTAAGCCTTCTCTTATGTGACTTAGTGTCTAGAACAGCTTCCCTCTGTGCTTCTCTCCCCTTTCAAATCCTTCCTTAAACCACAGCCACTTCAGCAAGTCCTCCTTTTCAGAGCAGTAATCCCCAGTTATGCCAGAGCCCACAAACATTATCTGGTGTCATGTCAAGCCTGTGCACAGCCTCTGAGGGAGGCTGGGCAGGTTTCTGAGAGGGAGCAGAGCTTCTAAATCCCTTTGAAATGGAACACAAAATCATTCTCTTTGGTGTCAAACCCCCCATTCCTGCCCCAGGGCAGAGCGTGGGGACGGATTTAGGGACAGGATGGAGCAGCACCATCCAGAGTGTGAGAGGTTTGTGTGGAATCACTCAGATGTGTGAGTTAAGGGCATGTCCCCAGTGCTAAGATGGGCTGGTTTAGATGTGTCTCGTGACACTGGTTCTTGCTCAGTTGCTGATTTCCAGATGTGAATTTTGAGGGAGGCAGAACTCACAAGTGCTCTCTCCTGTTAGGAATCCCCCCCACAGCCTGTCCCTATCCCTAAATATCCCTAAATATTATCCCTATCCCTAAATATCCCTAAATATTATCCCTAAATAACTGGGATTGCTCCCAATCAAACCATCATCATCAGGACTGTGCATGTTTTGCTGTTTGGTCACCAGCTGGGTAAGAGGTTTGCTCTCAGGGCCTTTCCCTCTGTTCCCAGCCAGGTTGTTGCTGTGAGAGTCCTGTACAAAAGGTGACACTGAGCATCCTGGAAATGTCAGGAATACTTAGCCTGCTGTGCTTCCCAAAGGGAAAGACCTTGGAGCTGGGATTTAAGATGAGGGTGGTGTGGTCAGAAAGGGGTTTAGGACTAGGACTAGGCATGGGGGTGACTATGGGGCAGAGAAATAATTCAGGTGATGGGTATATGCCACATCCCCAAAAAACAGGGTGTTCACAGGGGGCCCAGCAATCCTGCACTGGGCTCGTGAAAACTCTGGTAAAACCTCAGGGGTTTTGAGGAGGTTCTCGGGTCTCAAGTCCTAAACATGTTGTGACCAGTTCCATTTGCTCCTCAGGCTGTGATTTAATTCCAGCAGCGTGGTGAGGAGCAGCCTGTGAGTGGATGGGACTCCTGTGGCTGCTCCCGGGTGACTCTGCCTGATCAAAAGTGCTGCCCAGGATAATGTGAACTGTCAGTCACGGTCAGACCTTAACAAGTGCTGTATTCAGCTCAGTTAGAAACCCACTCTGGGGGAAAAAAACCCTCCCATGTCCATGCCTGTCCAGTGGAGGAAAACACAAGCGTCCTGGGAAGGGGCTGCGGTGCACAAACAGCAGATCCCACACACCACGTTGGTGGGATACATTCCCCTCCTTTAGAATGATGAAAGGTAGAAGGAGAAAAGGTTATTCCTGATCAATTGCCAAAATCATAAAACACAGAGAGAGGGAGAGAGGAAGAAACCAGCTGTCAATGTAAAAGCCAGCACGAAAATCCAGCGAGTCCGTGCTGGGGCTGGGGATTAAACCCAAAAGTCTGTAAAAGCCCAGTCAGTCCCTGTGACATTGAGGCCACCGGCGTGTGCTGACTCCCTGCTCCAGGTGCTCCTGTGGGAAGTGGCCAGGCTGGGGCTGGAAGCAGAGCCAGGTCCTGGCAGTGCAGGTCCTGGCAGCTCTGGGGGACAGAAGCAGTGCCTGGTGAGCAGGACAGGTCCTGGCAGCTCTGGGGACAGAAGCAGTGCCTGGTGAGCAGGACAGGTCCTGGCAGCTCTGGGGGACAGAAGCAGTGCCTGGTGAGCAGGACAGGTCCTGGGGGACTGCAGGGTCCCACCCCTCCTGCTGCTGGGAGCACTCCAGAGCTCCCTCAGCCCCATGGAATCCCTGCCCTGGGCTGGTGCAGGAGGAGGAGGATGAGTGACTGGAGGGGATGAACACTGAGTGGGGACAGGCTTCCCATTCCAGCAGCTCTGGATTTATTTCTGTTCATTCACTGCAAGTCAGAATCCATTCTCTTCATATTCATTCTTCCATGCTGTGACACCCTTTAAATCCGTGGTACATTTAACTTTTTATTTCCATTTAATACCTTTTAAAGTGGTCTAATGCAGACAGATTACAGACAGTGTGGGTTACTGTCCTTTGGTGGAAATGCCCTGTTTAATAAAATATTGAGACACAGACTGGCCCCTCCATGCATTAAAAAAGAAAGATATACTACGTTTAGGTGCTGTGGCAGTAAAACTTTATCGACTTATCAATTTTGGACAGTCGTGTTCTCCTGAAATTTTCAAATCACCTTGCAAAAGGCAGCCAGCTCTCCTGGTTTGGAAATCAGGACCAGTTGTTTTTGCAGTTTGCAGTATTTAATGTAGATCTATGTAAATTGCTAGGGGAGGGGGAGGAGAAGAGTTTGATCTTAAAACATAATTTGGATTGTTCTCATCTTTTCTTGTAAAGGCTGTTTTGATCATTTGTTGCCGCCTCCCAGTTTTCAAACATCTCAGTCTCAAAAAGTTCTGATACTTTTAAAGATAAGGATCAAATTTTATGTATTTTTGTCTCTTAGTTCTCATGCCTTTGACATTCACGTTTGCAAACTTCCCCTATCAAAGGGCTTTAACATCTTTCCTTTTCCTTTCCTTTTTTTTTTTTTTTTAAATGAAAATTGACATTCTCATTTAATAGTGAGGCTCCAGGAGCCCAGACTTTCAGAAAAATGCCAAATACCACAATACCTTTGGGAATTTGCAACCTTATTATTAGTAATGGGCGGCTCTCGCTTCTCTTCAAGCCTCCTGAGATTTGGTTGTTTCATCTAAATCCACCCAAATTCTGTGATCTTTAAAAGTGGGAAGAGTGGAAAAGCACCTCCTCAAGAGAAGAACTGATTAGAAAGCATGGATCTAATTTCCAGTTTGAGCCCCTTTAAACATCAAATATTTTCAGGTGTAAGGTTTGGTTTCCTGAAATGTTGTTTTTTCCCCACTTTTTTTTTTTTTTTTTTTTTTTTTTTTTTTNTTTTTTTTTTTGCTTTACTGGTAGAATGAAGGACTTGATTTAACATTATATGCCTGGAAAAAAAATAAAGCATTTAATTTACATTTTACAAGGCAGTTATTGCAGGTTAATTAAATATCAATTGAGTGTTATAGGCCATATTAAGATTTATTAATAACCCAGCAGATAAATCTCCTTGGAATTCAATTAAATGAAAATCGCATAAAAATATATGTGCAGTTTTATTCATATAATGCATAAAACTTGTGAATTATTGTGCAGCATTGTACAGTAAGTTGATTAATGGGAATTAATTGCTGAAATGGAGAAAAAAAATCAATTTAAACTTCCTGCAGCAGCTATAAGAAGCTTGGTATTCTTCTCCCACACCCTCGGAAAGCTGAGTCTGTGCCTGCACTTAGACTCTGCCATAGGATGAGTCTTGGAATAAATGTGCTCCCTCTCCTCTCACCTGCCTCAGCTCAGCGTTTTGGGCTGGGAGGAAGGAATTAGTCACTGTGGCCCGTGTGTTCTGTGGAGCTGATTGTGCCACTGCAGCTTTTAGAGGTGAGGAAAGGAGCAGAGAGGTGACAGGGGTGGGTGTCCCTGGCACTGAGAGCGGCCCTGGGCTGGTGCCCGGTGTCCCAGGCAGGTCCCTGCTGGCAGGGAGAGGCTCCCAGGGGGATGGGGAGCTTTGGGACTCTTTGCCCCAGCAGGTGGGTGTCGGACTGCACCAGGTAAATGTTTTCTATACGTGGAAAAGGGTCTCAGTTTCACCCCAGGACATTTTAAGGGGAGGACACTAGAAGTTTCTGTGCCCTCCTGGCAATAATTAGCTCGATGCTGAGATAAAAACACTGATAGGTGTGTTTACCTGTTCCTCAGATAAACAGCTGTTGGGCTGTTTGCCAAAAAACCCACCCAAATCGTTCAATATTTAAGGAAGAGCACGAGGCTTCTCAGTGCATTTTTGGGGTGTTGTAGCAGGTGTGTGAGGCCTGTCCCTACACTGTGTGTGGCTTTCTTCTTTGTTTTTGTATTATTTTCTTTTGTAATTAAAACCTTTTTGCTTTTTCAAGACACACTCGATCCTGCCGTCTCACAAGTTATTTTAAGCCATATCTGCGAAATCATACTTTTTATTTTATTGATCCCTCAGAGTGTGTTGGACCCTTGTGGAGCTAAAAACACCTGGCTCAGTGAGAATTCCAATAGACATGGGAGCCTTTTGCCCTTTGGGTGCCGTTCCCACTCTGTCCCCGTGTCCCCAAGGCAGCTCCTGCCAGCCAGGCCGTGGGCTCTGGGCAGAGCAGCACGTGGGGCTTTAACCAGGAGCAGTCAGGGGCTCAAGGCCCTTTTGGGGAAAGAAAGTTTCTGACATCTCAGGTGAGGAGCTGGACTTGGAAAACATCTGTGCCATCCTTGGGGGCCGACGGGGCCTGGCCCGATGCCATCTGCTCCCTGCGCATCCCGAGTTAAACACTGTCAATATGAGATCATGTTCCAATTACAGGACCAGACCGACTGGTTTAACTCCTACCACGAATCTGTTTGGCTTTATTACCGAGCCCTGACTCTGTGACTGATGTACCAGACACCAAAAGAGATGGGCTCTGCCCAGAGGGCTTTGTCTCACAGGAACACGCCGGGAGAAGACCGAGCGCGGCAGAAAATGCAGATGGATGAGTAACTCAGCCCCGAGTTTCTTTTTTTAATTTGGGGATTCTTTGCTTGGTTTTGCGTTTGGCTTGAGTTTTAATATTGCTAAATTTGCTTCCTTCAGACGTTGCACAAGAGCAGAGACTTTCAGAGACACTCAAACAGGGTTAAGCATGTGGCTCTTTGAAGTGTGCTCGGCCTGCACACGGGAACACTCCTGGAGCATGGAAAACCAGGGGAGAACCCTGCTCCAGCTCACACAACAACCCCAGCTGAGCCATGGCCCATCCTGGGGAAGTTTAACCATGTTGAAAACACAAGCAGGTGTCAGTCCTTGCTCACCCTCCCTGCTCCTGCAGCAGAGGTTGCCTGCATCTGTCTCCTCCGTGCTTCAGCTCTGCTTCTCCCTGCAATAGTTGTCAGGGATATTAGCATTAAATACTTACTGCCTGGCTTAACTAAGGGGTAAGATAGGATTTAATTTGTATGGCTGAAATCCAATTATATAATGGAGCCCCTGGGGGAAGCAGTTATACCTGCTGAATCTCTTAGATGAGTAATTGTGCACAAAGGCTCCTCTCCAGAAGTAGAAACAGATCTGAAATATTTTTTTCTTTTCTCCTTTTTTTTTGCTGCTGCTGTTACATAATAAGGCTGAGACCCTGAAAAGAAAAGCCAATGACAGCCCAATGCAGTAGAAAGAATTAAAGCATTGCCAGGGGAAAACAAGTTATAAGCTGATAAAATCAAGGATCTAACAGGAAGTCTGCAGCAGCATTAGCTTGGAGGAGCCAAAAGGCAGGGCAGCCAAAGGAAGCTTACTCATCTTTTTGGAAAATAGCGCAGAGGCTTTGCTGTCTAACTTTTTCCCCTATTTCTTCCATGACCAGGGAAAGGGAATCCTCTGGTTGCTTTTGTCAAAGCTTGGGAGGTGAGTAGGTATTAAAAAAAGCTGAGCAGCCAGCTAATTCAGATACTTTTGAAAAAGCCAGCACTTAACCTCCTTTGAAAATCCCTTCTGCTTATCCTGCATGTCATCTGCACCCTGATAAGCATCAGAATCCTAGGTGATGATGAGTAGGACAGGAACAAAAGCATGATGAGGTTCCCAGCAAGGTTTATGAAAGCAGGCAAGCTTGTAAGGCATTAATCTCTGGGATAGTACTGGGGCTTGACAACTCTCCCATCTGATATCTGCAGCAGCTCCAGATCCCACAGAGGAATTACTGAGGGACTGGGACTGAAGGCATCAGCCTGTTGTGCTTGTGCAAGGCTTCTCAGAGGTCAGAGCGCCAAAATTCATTCCATTTTTAAAGACAAAAAGCAAACTTTTATTCTTTTCTAATGAGCTCTCAGTAGAAAGAAAACCCAATTTCCTCAGTGTCTTTGATTACAGGGCTACATGCAGATAAAATGGTGACTGCTTCCAGCCAGAGGAGGGAAGAATTCCCAGGGCCACGGTGAGGACAGAACCTCCAGCCTGGGCAGGGATTTCGGTCCTTGCAGAGCGCAGCTCAATCCCGGCCAGGCTCTGCAAGGAGGGACCCGTTCCCAGCCTCGCAGCTCCACCCAGTGGCTCTTTTTTGGCAGGATAAATCCATCATTTCACAGGCGCCGGGACCTGTTGAGGCCGACGCTGATGCACTGTGGAGATGCTCTGGGATGGGCATGAGGGATCGAGGGTGGATTTGTTTGTCACGTTGTTAGAGTCGTCAGCTACCATTTGGATAACGGCAAAAAACTGCAAGGAGACTTATAGTGAATAGAGAAAAATCTGAAATCTTATTATCCCCTTTCTTATCACACCCACCCCAGCACAAGTGGAAGGGGGAAAATAGTAGGGAACTGGTAATTTATACTCTTCACCTTTTCAAATTCTCTGTGAGCAGATTGTAACAGTTTAGGACAAATTTATTTGTTATATGAGCTGAGTAATGAATTACCAGAGCACCTGATCTCTGACTTGTAAGCTCATTTTGAAGAAGAATTCTCTTGTGAGTGGGAATTTTGGCAAATTTAACTTGGCAGCTCTCACTGCATTGCTCCACTTTCCTTCCTGGGTAATTACCAGGACTAACAGGAAGCAAATTTTCATCATCTCTATCAAGGATGCCATGCTGAAACTTGCTTTTTCCAGGAGTATCAGGGCACTTGTAATTAAAATAAGCTTCTATTAGTGCATGTGCACACTTTTGTTCCAGGAACGCTCAAGAGATGGGTACAGATTCACAGAAGTGTGATGTTAACAGAGTTGAATTTCGATTTGAGTCAGTATTGTAAAAATATCCCGTTCCTCCAAGCTCAAGTGAAAACTGAAATTTCAGTTGCGCATAATGCAGATTTACCAGCCTCTCTGCAAGTCTTAAAAATAGAGAAGCTGATAAACTGATAGAAACCACAGTTTTGCTGTGAATCTCCTGGAAGTGGCCGCCCCATCTGTGTGAGGAAAATATCATCTGTGCGATGCTGCTCCCAGATCTGTGCAGCCCCAGTGCCATGGAAGGAGTTGAAATGACCTCTTCCTCCCAGAGTTCAAACGTTATTTAGCATAAATGCAGCCCCTAAGGCCTTCACTTGCTTTCTGCCAGCACAGCAGCTGAACATGGGTTTTAGTCTGCTTTGCTTTGCCACTGGAGCACTCTGTGGTGAGAGATTTGGAGTTGCAAACAACCTGAATCCCACCTTTAAGCTTGTAGACATCAGTTCTCCATCCACACAATTAAAAGGTAAATCAGCCTGTGTCTTGTTAGGATAAAAGATAGGAGGTTTTTCTTTTATAGAGATAATATTTCAAAGTAGATATTCAGTATTCCACATGTAAAGAATATCAGGAAGCACCATCTAAGAAGCAGTTTTGAGAAAGGGAATATATATATATATTTCTTTTTATTAAATCCTAAATCAGAGCACGAACCAGCTGGGTTTTACTGTCCTCCCCAAAACTATCACTGAAGAGCCCTTCAGTGGCTGAGCCAGGTACACCCACCCCACCAAATGTCCCAGACCACGGCTCCCCAGGCTGTGGAACAAAAACTGCTTCACTGATTTTACCACAAAGGTAAAATCTGCAAAACACCTGAGCTTGTTCTCTCCTGTTCCCCCAGGTCACCTGTGCAGTGGTGGCACCATGGACATGAGGGAGGCCAGCAAGGCCCGTGTGTGTGTGCAGGGAAGGCTTCAAATGCCCCCATGGGACACAAAACCTGAGATTTTGGCATGGTGAGGGTATCACTTGCAGCCTGAGAGATTTTCTCCTTTTCTGTCTCTGGACCAGCCTTTCTGTGTTTGCAAAGGTCCGTGCAGGTTGTGAGGCTCGGATGAAACCTGCTGCTGTGACGAGCAACCTCCTTACCCCAAAAGTGCTGTTTAGTTCTTCTTTTCATGCAGCTGGGGGGGTCCCAGGCCCCCTGCAGCTGCTTTCAGCCACTGTGCAGTCCTGAGCCTGCTCTCCTGCCATGTGAAGAGGGGTTTGTACCCGAAATGCCTGGAGGCCTTGTCTGTCTCAAAGGAGAAGCTGGTGACTATGGTGTTGAGCAGGGGCACGCTGAGGAAAGGCCGTGGCCTCCAGAAAGGGGACAGGATGGCCCTGAGGGTCCTGTGCAGCTGTATCATCAACCACATCTTCCAGCAGGGGACGTGTGAGCCCAGCCTCACCGAGGGGTCTGCACTGGACAGCAGCTGCTGCCTGACCAGGAAACCTTTCCTGCTGGAGGTGTCATTGTAGCAATAATACACCTGTCCTGCCAGCAGGTCTGGCTGCAGCTGCAGGTGCCTCGCTGCAGGGACGTGCATCCATGCCACATTCCCTGGACAAATGACAGAAACAGGCGTTCAGGGGGAGCTCAGCTTCCCCGTTTAGTGCAGAATGAGAGCATTGGATCTGCCAGCTTCAGGGAGGCACTCATGGTGTGCTCAGCTGTGCTGCAGAGACACTGAGTAGTTAATCCAGGCCTCCAAGACCCTTTAAACCTTTGGTCTCCCCTTTGAGCCGGACAATTAATGTGCCTTGTGATCCTGGTTCGTGTGAAGCTAAAGGGCAGTGTTTTGTAGTGAGAGCAGGATGAATAGGAGGCAGTGCTCCGGGGTTTTATCCCTGCCTCTGCTGGGAGCCTTTGAAGGAGTCACTTGATTTATCTGGGCTTGATTCTTCTCTAACAGCATTTTCAAAATTTGGACTTTTGGAGAGAGACATGTAAGTGTGCTGCACAGAAATCACTAAATGCCTGCGTGATCTGATGGTGAATCACACCCCCCTGAAAGGCAGCAGCTCTTCCTATAGGTTTTCTGAGTAATTTCTTATGCTTACTACAACTGGTTATGTAGTGCAGCCTTTTCTGTAAAGAACTTAACAAGCAGGGGCAGTTAAATTTTTTTTCTAATGAAGAAGTGCCTTTTCCTTGCAAAAACATTTTTAAAATCACAGCTGGAATTTCTGTCTCTACCCCCCATACATGCTTGAAACGCTTCTCAAAGGGGAAAAAAAGAAAAGCCTTCCCAAGAAAACAGTAATAAAAGAATAAAACAAATAATAAAATAGCGCTTTTAAAATAATAAGAATTTTAAATAAAAATAAGTATTAAAATGTAATAAAAATGTAATAAAATGTAACAAAAATGTAATATAAT